>JAPZDY010000013.1:4017750-4034417 GCA_029783645.1 Ctenochaetus hawaiiensis | reverse complement strand
ACAACCATAAACAATGAGACTACAGCTACCAAAAATTACACAACAGCCTTTAGCAAAGACCAAATAGACAACAACATAACCACAGTGGACAACAGTGGGACACACAATATGACCTCATCTTCAATAAATACAACACATAGCTCATTAACACCCCCTCCCCCTCAAACAGTTGTGTACATGACTACAGCAGCTAACAATCTTACAACAGTCTTTTACAATTACACAAAAGAGAACTTTGACACAACTGTGGACAAAAATGGGAACAAACACAACGCTACAGTTATAACATCTAATGCAACAATGGACAAACTAACATTTTCTCCCAATTACACAGTGGTCAACAATGTACTTACAGCGTCTAACCATGACACAACAGCAGAAAATGTCACCACTATGAGTTTCACTTCAAACAGTGACACAACAGAGAACACAACCACTTCACCTCACAGGGAAACACAACAGAATCCAACAATATCTTTCACTGCTGGACAGGTTGAATCTCTCAACAATTTAACGACATCCACGAACAACCCAACGGTGGATGATATGACATCTGTTGTGAACAACTCCACCGGGAATCATCTCCCTAATACAACAGAGTTGAAAGTAACAACTACAGCAGGTAACACTTCTCTTCAACATACAGCTACATCTTTTACCACAACCATCACAGCTTTTACTACAACTATCAGGAGAGCTCACAGTACAGCTTTGATCATTCACCTTTGCACTTTGCTATAATGAGCACTGAAACATAAGCACTAAAATACATGAATAATTTATTGATTTGACTTTACAACTTGCTCTACTCCCTGTCATGGGCTGGATCTACCCCCACAACCTCTGCAGAGACAACTAACAGCCATGTAGCAAAGGTGGAGCAAGCCTTCGGAAGCCTACTGGATCAAACAAGGAATGTATCTCAGCTCAATTCCTCTCAGGTGAAGCTCCTGATCTTTTGCTCTATTGGAAAATTATGGATGTGTAAAACACAACTTTTAAGAGTGATGATGACCATTTGGATATGTTGCTGCCTGTAGCAAATGTTAAATCTGTCATTTTGATTGTACTTTATCATTTGGTGGATGGAGATGGTGCAGATGACAGGGCAGTTAGAGAAGCTTCTGGATGGCCCAAATGTCTCTCAGGCGATGGGACAAAATGCTGTCAACATTATCAGCAACCTGATGGAGAGCAACTTGCAGGCCCTCTCTACATGTGCTAACAGGTACAACACACATAAAGGTCACCAAGTTACATGCACATATTTGCACAGATTTGATGTTTTAAATGTTTTGTCTTCTTTCATGTCTGCAGGCTGGTTCGGCTGATTGATGATCTGAGTCTAAAGCTGGTTGTTTCTGGTGACAAAGAGGTCATCTCTTCTAATTCACTGGTTCTGGCGGTGTTGAAGGTTGATGGGACCAACTTTACTGCAACATTTGCTGACATTTTCAATGCCCAGGATGTTCAGGTAGCCCAGATTTAAAATTAGCATTTGGGCCTCATGCAGAGAACCACTTGTACAAAGATATTCATTTTTATTTAACTTTCTGAGTCCTCTAAAGCAACTGTGCTGACACTGCTCATTTTGTTATCTGATTTCCAATGGCAAGTTTTAAAGCTTCTTGGTGAATTTCTTTTTCTTTTTCTTTTTTTGCTATTTGATAACATTTTTATGAACTAAACTCTTTAATAAACTAGAAGCCTTAAATATATATTATTTAACATTTCATGGATGAAATTGTCTTCAACTAACAAAATCTTTTTCATATATTTTTTTTGAGTTGTGTACTTACATTAATTAGTTTTAGTACTTGCAACAATTTACAAACATTTAAAATTAGTCATTTTATTCAACGTAACTGTGCTTTATTTTGTTGCCTGTCAATGACTTCCAGGGCTACACCAGTAAGAGACTAAAGAAGGAAGTCAGCAAACATGATGTAATGTAATGTGGCTGGTTAACAATTAAATAAACAAAACCACTGACCAAACATTATAAGTTTTTACAGTTGCTGTTGTGCTGTAATGTTAATGAGTAACTCTCACATAATACTGACACAAGAAGCGGAAATGCATTAGCTCATCTTAAACTGATAAGGAGAGACAGGTGGAAAAACAGGTGTTTGCCAAAGTTTTCTGTGAACCATTTGTTAACTTTTTGTATGTACAGATCAGAGGATTCCAGTCTAAGAGGTCGAGATCTGCTCTGGCCTCTGTATTCCTGCCCTGGTCCCTCACCACAGGTCTCAGTCCTGAGCAGCAGCAGGAGGCCAGCAGGGTTCAGTTTACCTACTACACCAAGCCCACCCTGTTCCATGTAATTTACAAAAGATTTGTTGGTGTTTCTTGAAATGATTTGTAGGAGGCATTTTTATCTTCTCTCAGTTGAGTCCAACACTTGTTTTTAATTTTAGGGCTGGTGTGGTTCAAAACGGAAAAGAAACAGTTGTTGCATATTTGACAAATGAATATGTAATATGACATTAAAGCCCTCACAGAATTAAACTGAACCTCTTTTCATTTTCTTTTTCTTTTTAAAATTTTACATATTTGTTTATTTATTTTCAGGATTCTGGATTAGATAATAATACCCTTGTCAGTCCAGTCCTCGGCTCCAGTGTTGCCAATTTGTCAATAAATAACCTGTCTGAAAACATTCAGTTCACCATCCGAAACCCAATGCATGTAAGTTTACACACATAAAAAGTTTATTTTATTCATTTATTTATTTATTTTCATGGTCCCATTCAATAAAGAAACACATATAAACCACATTAAATAGGTAATTGAAAACATTTCCATGGTCAGATGTGGTCACTCGTAGGTAAAAAGGTATTTTAGTAATTTGATGAAAAGCACTTTATATTTCAGTCTGATTATTGTTTATTGGTTACCCTATATTGTTTTCTATTTATCATAAGATTGCTAATTTCACAGTCATTATGACCAACATATATAATGCATTCATAACAAAGTTAAATCAGAAAAAGGACCTTTATAACAGCAGCACATTTTGAAAACTGGAACATATTCAGTGGAATTTTTAAATCACAAGTTAACTTATATTTTGCCGCACATAAATTCAAAGAAATGGTTAAAAATCAATGTAATAAGAGTGTTTAACGTTTTAGATGTCTTTCCTCGTCTAATTTGCTTTGCTTGCAGGGAAACTACTCAGTCTCTTGTGCGTTTTGGGACTTCAGCCTGAATGGTAAGCGCATGCAAACCTAACTGCCACAGGTACTATCATAATATATGTTTTTATAATCATAACATAGTAATAATTTTATTCTTGTTGATGTGTTTCTTGTTGAGATGGTGGAGGAGGCTGGAGCAAAGCCGGCTGCTTTCTTGTCAACACCACAGCAGATGATACAACCTGCAGCTGCAACCATTTAACATCTTTTGCAATACTTCTGGTTTGTGTCCATGTTTGTGTGTGTGTATGTGTGGGATGCATTGACAGTAATTGGATCAATTAAAAAGCTTTAAATAACAGCAACAACATGTACACAAGGAATTCAAGATTATACATGTAAGATATGGCCAGTATTGAAACTTTAAAGCATTCCAAGCTATCAAGCTAACAACAGCTAGCTACAGTCAAGGATGGCCAGAGCAAAGATCAGTAGTTACAGCAGTTACTTTGGTGATACTTTGGTGATATGCTGCCCTCTCTTTGTTTGGAGTGACCGTTGAACGGTGACCATATCTCATACATTGTCCCTTTACATGAATAACTAAAATTACTGAAAAAATTAATGTGGCATTATATATGACTTACTATATGTGAGAATAACATGTACAGTAGCAGACTGATGTACATTGTGTGTTTACTGTATATCTGTGTGTTCCATCCTTAATACAGGATTTGTCCAGAGAAGGACTGACTGACCCCAAACAAGCACAGATTCTTTCTTACATCACCTACGTCGGCTGCGGAATCTCGTCCGTTTTTCTTGCTCTTACCTTACTGACGTATCTCTTATTTGAGTAAGAATGAATATACAAAGCCAAGACTGCATAAATTCAACCTTTATTCAACAAATGTCACTACCAGGTTGTTTGATAATAATTATTATTGTGATAAACTCTTTCTGTGCAGAAAATTGCTCCGGGATATTCCTGCCAAAATCCTGGTTCAGTTCTGCATGTCTCTCCTCCTCCTCAACCTGGTCTTCATGTTGGATGGCTGGCTTGCACTCTATACAGTGACCGGGCTGTGTATTAGCACCGCTTTTTTCCTGCACTACTTCCTGTTGACTACATTCACCTGGGCGGGGCTTGAGGCCCTGCACATGTACTTGAGCGTCATCAAAGTGTTCACGCCCTACCTGAGCAGATACATGCTCAAGTTTATATTGATGGGCTGGGGTGAGGACACTGAAAATCATAAAAAAATCCAAAATCATAAAGGAAGTTTACAAAATTTCCAGTATAGCAGTGTTTCTCAATCTTTTCATTCCTTCCATTAGGAAAAATGTTAATGGATGTTTGCGTATATTCTATATCATTATAATTACAGTAAAAACAATGCTTAAAATAAATAAACTCAAAATGTAATCACAATAGTTGCTGAAACACTGATTTTCCTTGGATACACTGTGAAGATTCTGCTAATTAAACATCTCTGTGTCTGCAGGAATTCCTCTGGTTGTGGTGATTACTGTAATATCAGTAGACAAAGACAACTATGGTCTGGTCACGTATGGAAAATATGCAAACGGCTCCACAGATGACTTGTAAGTTGCACTTTAATCTTATACATTTTGCCACACAAGTCAATAGATTTGAGTTTTTTTGTGATTTATTTTTGTTTACATTTTAAATACATGTTGAGCAAGGCTTTCCACAGAAAATAATTGCATTAAATGGCAGAAACAACTATTTACCATCCTTGTAGGCATATCCATATAGGCAGTGTTTTGACTGCTGGTCTTCTTGTTCGAATTAGCTGCTAGATGCTGCTAACTGCTTCTTACACCTGTGTTACACCCGGTGGTGGTTGAGTAACATTTCCTCAAAACATCACACCCTTGTCTCATCCCACTTGCTTGCTGGTGCTCACATGTTTTTTAAAACAGAGGATAATGTGACTCTGCTGCTGCTTGTGCTGTCTGTTTAGAGGTCAGGTTGAATGACAATACCTCAGCCACTGTCAGGTTGTGTAAAAGGGACTACACAACATCTCACATGCAAAGTAAATGCAAATCAGATGCTGCAGCTGTTAAGCAGTCACATGGGAATGACATAAAGAACAACACAAAACATGTAGCCAATGACTTTGGCATGTGACGTAAACCTTGAAATAACATAAAACCTACTTAAACAACTATTTACATATTGCGAGGTAGTCTGACCACTCAGAAAAGTATCTCGCAACATGCCAGTGGGTACATAATACATTAAAACATAGCAGATGTGCATGCATTATTTTTCTTTTGTATTTTTTGCCTTTAAAAATAGTCTCAACGTTTGTGTCTTTCTCTGTCTCCTTGTAGCTGTTGGATACGTAATGATATCGCCTTCTATGTGGGAGTGGTGGCCTACTTCCTCCTGATCTTCACTCTGTGCCTGCTGGTCTTCATCATGGTTATGGTCCAGCTGGCCCGGATCAAGAAGCAGAACCCCCACAACCAGTCTCCTAACCGAGGTTTGTTGACAGACATGCGCAGCATCACTGGCATCATCATTCTGCTCGGCCTCACCTGGGGTTGCGCCCTGTTCGCCTGGGGACCCGTCCACCTACCCTTCACTTACCTTTTCTCCATATTTAACTCTCTGCAAGGTGAGACATGCATGAATCTATTAGATTTCACTCCTGCATTATTTAAAGCGTGAAGTGAGTTCGTCCACAATAGTCAAGCCATAATACACAAATGGTTATTTGGCTAAATGGCTGTTTTTTTGACTATTTTATTTATTCTTTATAGGTTTCTTTGTCTTTGTTCTTCACTGCGCTGCAAAGGAGAATGTCCGCAGACAGTGGAAAACATACCTTTGCTGTGGGAGACTGCGACTGGCTGAAAACTCAGGTGTGCATCTAGATGCATCCTTACACCTCTGAAAATATAATTGGATGGATTAGGGTAAAGATTTTTTAAACTGTGAGAAATGAGAATAGAAACTGTATCAGGTGACAGATACAGAGGTGATGTTTGTTATTGTAGTCCAGCCTGTTGATTTGGCTGCTCTTCCACACGGTCAGCAGGTGGAGCTGCTGTACAGGCTGTGACTCACAGCTCATAAAAGGCAATAAAGCATCATTGCTCAGTCCAATGTGAACATAGAGACATAATACACATATATTTGTATGTATTTACTGTCATTTATAGAGTGATATATATAGACTTACATAAAAAAAAAAAAAAAATCAAACCACAGAAAATAGATTTCTTGTAACTCCAGGACACATCCAGATGAAAGCTACTTTTTCATTACTTTTAAAGATCCCAGTTTTCTAAAATGAATACTCATACAGATTTAATTAATCGTTATTTTAAAAATGAATTAGTTAATAAGTGAATTATATTCACGTTTCTGCAGAGTGGAGTCGGATGGCCACTCAGAACAACAAGACTATGTCAGTCACCACCTCAACCACACCAACACCCCACTTCCCCTCTCGAAGCTCCTCCTTCATCAGCGATGGCACCAGTAGTAGTGGTATGTTCACAGGTTGCAGTTTGCTTTCAATTTTCTACCTGGATAACACTGCTAGTGTAGTTTTATGGCATTACAGTGCAGTTATCAACATTAATGATTACATTATTGTGCTCCCACAGGCTCTGTGCTTGCAGACAGCGGAATATCTGACGGCTTCAGCAGCGATGTCGTCCTCAATGAGATTCACAGGCAAAATACGCCAGTGAAAACTGCATCAAGCGTTCACTGGTGATTACAATAACTATTAACTCTGAGAAAGCCAGAGGACTGATCAGAGATCACTGATCTCCTGCAGCTTGAGTTAACAGCAATACAAAGCACAGGAGTAGATGCTGACAGCAAAACCTCAGCGTTACAGAAGATGAAGATTTTTAAAGCTATGAAGAAGGACAGAAGACAGAAGAGGAGAAGTGAGACTGAAGTACCTGAAGTTACTGAGCATGATGGTTGTTGAAACGCAAGAGGTGTGACTGACACCTCTTCAACATCGAGGGTGGGATATATAAACACAGACATCATGCAAGTGTCTTGTCAGCACTGGGAAGTGTACAGCAACTGTGTGTCTGAATGAAAAATCTAATTATTTAACTCTCACAGCTGAGACTAAGTGTTTGTGCAGACTGTATAATTTATTTTTAAGGCTCTTGAAGTTATCACTGCAAACATTTACTATGATGAGAAAAGTTACAGCATTTAAAATGAGACAAAATGCTTTAATTAGTAGCCTAGGAGAGACACTGTCAGCATAGTTAAGGTTATTATGAAGTTATTTTTTATTTTTTTGTTAAGTTTTTTATTTGTTCTTGTTGACAGACATACAAAAAAAGGAGAAGATACACCAGTTTGTTTACTTAACTAATCATTGCTTCTGTATTTCTAACAAAGGGTCGGTTCCTCCTCATTTCAAAGCCTTTAAAAGGTGTTTCAGGAAGTGATTCTTTACCTTTAGTAATAGTGGATGCAGCCACTGTGACATTATCCACTGGTTTGCGAAATAACATTTCCACACCTTCACCCTTCGTACGGTCATGAAAGGGAAAAGAAGGTATAGAGACCAGAACCTTGTTATGACCAGGCTGTTAACATGTTTATTTCTGTTGTTAATTTTTTTTTGAGCATATACAAAGACTGCTGCTAAGTGCCATTTTGCAAGAACATGTGCATAAAAAAAGAGACAATAAGACCTGAACTCATTGCCTGTTCATTTTGCCTTATTTAAATCAAAGAGTTTTACATCCTTATGCCATCTTTACATCTTTAATCAAACCTGTTTGACGTATAAACCCTCTAATTAGACTCCACGCGTTGCGTAACCTTCAGCAGAAGGTCGGACCCGGAGGTCGACAGCAGTTAGCTATTAAAAGTTTTACATGAGTTCAAATCTGGGAACGGTGTGACCTCTAACGTGAACCAACTGACAGAGCATGCTGAGTGAATAATGTTACAGACACAGATGTTTCAGTAATGAGCACGATCCGCATGACTTCCTTTTAATCCTAAATCCAATGGATCTGCAACTTCTTTGAACTATTTTTGATAAACAATTAATTTATCTTTTACTTCTGGAGACCACAGGCTGCTGAAAATTCTTACTGAGCACTGTTCAATCACAGTAGTGAAATTAGTGACAGAAATCATTTGGCTTTTATACTTTGAACACTCTGCAAGCTCAAACAACTTCCACCAGATGTCAGCATAACTCCATACCTTTTTCTAAAACCTCATCACAGCAGTTCTTTCAGATAAAGGGAAAGAAGACTGCTCATCCAGTGAACAATCACTCTTAAGCTTTGCTGCAGCAAATTAAAATGCAATTGACAGAAGAAGAGTTGGAGTTTGTTTCCAAGAAAATCATCACAATCTACTGCCACCTTACCTGAAAAAAAGCAGCTGAGATAAATAACTGTTTGACATAATCTTCCCATCATAGTTTCCCTTAAATTCATTATGTTCAAGAATCCTGTTTTTCTGTCTGACTGTTGTGATTCTGTTGAATTCAGTATCACAGCTTCTCTACAAGCAGCATCGATGCAGAATAAATGTGGCTGCCTGGTTCGCTTGACTAATTTGCTTGCAGATTTTACTAACTAATCACACATCAGTCAAGGGGGAAGCTTTATTTTTTCTTGTCTGGAGTTTTAATTAAATTTGAAGGTTAACTTTTCAGTGCAGCTGTGCGTGTGTGTGGCCTACATGCTGTCACACCCTCACTAATGATGGAGGAGAAGAACGGGTGAAAGATCGAAGGCAGATGCATCGAAATCGATTAACATTTCATTTCAAAAAAGAAAGTTTATGACTTATCTCAGAGCCTGGGAAACATAAATAAATCCCTCCCCTCCCGTAAAGTTCATTAACAAGGGATTGACCCCCCTAACTGTGCTAGGACACGGACATTTGTGCTCTATCCTCTATTATTGCAGGCCATCAATATTTAATCCAGGTCAAATGAAAGGTCTGCCTCTCCCTCGGGGTTGCTTCTGCAGCTTAACACCTGAGCAGCATTTTCATGCAAGTCATACCAGAAACCTTTCATTTTTTTTTTAGAGGAAAACTGCGTAAAAGCCTCCAGAATCGAAGGCTTTTGAAGGTTTTTACCCTATACGCTTGATTTATTCATATAGTTTTAAAGTTTAAGAACCTGCTTGTTGTTTTAGGTTCTTCAGTATTCGGATCATTGGCTCTTCAGCAGCTGTTTGTTGTTGAGCTCCGACTTCTTCAATCACAACCCCTACACTCATTTCCCTGCTGGTCTGAACATCCATTCTTCACAAAAGACACTTTTTTTTTTCTATAATGTCCTTTTGTGTCCCAAAGCAAAGGTGCAAGCCGAGCCCCGGTGTGACTGTGGGATACAAAAACATTCTTGCTATTGTTGAGTGAGGTGTAACTTCAGATGTGAAAGAGATGCCTGTTTTTAGACATTTATCTATAAAAGTTAGCTGAACCTTTGCTGCAGCCTGCAGCCATCAGACTGCAAACCATCACAGTTTACATCACATGGCTTACATAAACATTCAGATGTGGAGATAAATAAATCTATCTATTTAAAGAAAAGGAACAACTTTCATCTCAACTGCTTCTCATTTATTATTTCTCATTGAAACAGAGGGAATGTGATATTCTCATAAAACGAACTCCAGCGAGGTAGTATTGCACGTCTGTTACATCGTCGATCACAGTTGGAAGAAAAAAAAAAAATAACATAACAAAATTATTTTGTCTTTAGAGGAAGAAAATATCTTCTATACACAGTGAATATGAACATTAGAGCAGTGAGGTGGTGCAGGCAGATATATTCAAATTAAACAAAACATTATGGAAAATCTAAAGCATCCATGGTATGTGGATGTGTAACTATGATATGAACAAAATAAGCACAGCCCAATGAATAATATCTCAAGCAAAATAGTCTGGTCCTAATAAATATTACACAGTATATATTTAATTTATGACACAATCATACAATTCGTTGTTGTTAATAGCTCAGCAGAGAGTCTTAAAAGACATGGAGGTAGTGAGGATGATAAGTGGTCCCTATAGTGATGCTCTACAGAGGTCAAATGAGCTTCCATTAAGGTTGTTTCGATGTGCATCTCCCAGAATAGCTTGTTATCAAAGATGTGGAGGCAGTTTAATGAAGCAACTGGGTCTGAATTACTTGCTGTATAAACTTGTGTGGCAATGGAGGGCAGTAAAACACAAGGAATCTGAGCTCAGACAAAGCAGCTTTCACTTCTGTGTGTGTGTGTACTGTGTGTGTCAGTGTTATGTGGGTGTGTATTTGTGTGGGGCCATAAATCTTTTTTTATTATTATTTGATATCAAATTTCTAAACATGTCAGAGAACTCGGTGTCTGGACTGTCTGTTCCTTTTCTGCCTTCACAAAGGGTTGAAGTACACGGTGATACCACAATCAGGCCCATTTTCACTACAGAATCTGTAGGCTGCAGACGAGCTCGCCCTGAAAAGCCGTGTTTTATTTGGAACCGAACAGAATGGCTTATAACAATTGCACACGTCAGCATCAGCAGAAGGAAAAGTCTCCTCTGGGGACAAACGGATCAATCAGGCAAACCTCTCAATCAAATGTTGATTGAAGAAATCACTGAATCAGCAGGATCCTGCTTTTTTTTTTTGTTGGCAAATTAGGAATTGAAAGTCGTGCTCATGAGCTTATTGTCCTCCAGCTAGTGGAAACCTTTTAAATGAACAGAAATGGAAAATGCATGCTCACTTAGGTCAGGTTAGAGTTAAGGTTTGTTTGGTTGTGCACAGCTCAGTGACAAGAAAATCACTAGTAAACACGTCATATGTAGCTGGACTAGCTAGGCTACTTAGACCAACCAGTAAATGTAGTTTATTGTGTTATACAAGGTAAATTAAGCAGTGTGGCTAATATAAATATACTTTGAAGAGATGACCAGTGTAATTAAATGTATTGTACGAGTGTTTTTATTCTGAGACTGTAACATGGACGGAGATTTCAGCAGCTGAATAGTCAAGTTAGGGAAAGCAGAAATGTACAGCTCAACATGAGCATCAGTCCACACTTTTGTTATATCATTTTTTTTTATTTATGAGCAACCGCTTACTCACAAAGCTGACTAGTCTTTCAAACTTTTTTGTACACTCACATCCCAGACAATGGGGTGTACAGAGAACTACAGAGATACAGACAGATGAAGAAGAAAAAGTTACACAATGCATTACGAGGACAAGGGATGTGTGGTCCAGTCTCAGGAGCAGACTTACTCATGCTTATTTGTCCTGTTTGCATCCAGTGAAAAGATGTTCATCACCAAGAACATGCAGGAGGAACAAAACTCAAAGATTAACAGTCCAAGAGTTAGAAATAATGTTCTCGCTTTTGAAAAATGAAATATGTGTTTTTTTAATAACCTGATGGGACCAGAGCAAAGATGTAATGTGTGTCTAAAGCTTACAATAAATCATAGGGGAAGGAAATGTGACTGATCACATTCAGGTAGACATTATTATTTACCATATTGCTACCACACCGTTACTACTGCTGTTTCTAGAGACACCAGTTTCAACACAGAAGGGACATTTTTGTTCTACAAAGAGATAAATGTGCTTGCTACGTGAAGCTTTCTGCCTCAGGCTATGAACTTATCAATCACCACTTCAACATGATTTTCACTGGACAGCAACATAATGATACATTAAATTTTTGCTAGTTATTGATAAAAAATGTTTGCAGCATCTCTCTATGCAGGTTTTACACATGTATTCATCACTGATAAGAATAGAAATAAATCTCTTGAGTTACAATAAAGCGTTCCTGTATGCTTTTGAAAGACAAGTGAGACAAATAAATTATCAAAGTCCAAGACAAAAGCTTCGGCAGGAGGGTTAAAGAGGAAACTCAGGCTGTTGATCCACACTCATTCATGAGCTTTCCTCGTGAACTTCGTGTCAAAAGTGAACACATTCCCGTCTTTCGTCCCTGCTGATGAAAAGACTTTAGAGCCACTGCGGTTGTGTTTCTCCAGGTTGAGCTGTTGAAGTTTTTATCACACACTTGGACGCTTCTCACATCCAGTCAGAAAGAAAAAAAAAAGATCTAACTACGTTTCCCTCAGTAAGCGTGACAGTAAAACTTCCAGTTCCTCGAGCCAAGCCGCCACAAATAATCCTTCCAGTAACAGTGAGGGAGCTGTTAGATCTGCATTCCTTCCTTGTG
The DNA here is from genome assembly GCA_029783645.1 of Ctenochaetus hawaiiensis. Classification (NCBI taxonomy): domain Eukaryota; kingdom Metazoa; phylum Chordata; class Actinopteri; order Acanthuriformes; family Acanthuridae; genus Ctenochaetus; species Ctenochaetus hawaiiensis. The sequence continues at coordinate 4,022,037 of JAPZDY010000013.1, read as the reverse complement.
AGAGTGCAACACTTATAATCAGCGGATGACATTTAAATCAAGCAAAATACACTCAGCGGGGGATATGATAAATCGCTACAAGACTTAAAAGCAGAAACTTTGGCACTAAGTAAAGAAAAAAAATAAAACTTGGACAAGCGGGCACTCATTTGGAACTGAGCTATCACTTCCAGAAATGCCGCCATTGTCTCTAATCTGTACTTTTAATCGTCTGCGGCTGAACTGAGAGTTGCTCGGTGTCAGCAGCCCTCTGCTGCTCCTGTGAGCAAACCACTCAGACTGCTGCAAGTCGTCAAGTAGTTCATTAACAGGAAAAAATAAAACCACTGAAACACATTTCAGCAGCCCGTCTTTATTCTCAGCCAGAGAAACTGTGTCTCTGATGCTGCTTTCTGAGGCTAAGGTCAACAAATAAATATCTAAAATTACACTCTTTGATGGATGAAAAACTGTTTATTAATTGTCCAGTTAGTAAGATAGAGGAACAAAACTAAAGTATGATACTGAAATAGTTTCTACAGTAGCCCAGGATGGACACACCGAACGTGGTTTTAAAGAGGATCTTTTATATTTTAGCAGGTGTCACAGCCACCGTGGGCTCTTTTACAGGCTTTAAAAGGGGAGATGAAAGTAGAAGTTATATGCAATCTACAACCTCACCACTAGATGCCACAAATCTTACACACCGAACCTTTAATGTTAATTTCCTGTCATATGCACAAACAGGTCAATTTAAAGTGGCGTATGCTAGCTTATTTCGCATGAATGTTGTAAAAATGCAATTTTCTGAGGCTTTGAAATGCACAAAAAGTGTCTCAAAGCAGCAGAATCCGGATAAGAAGCATTAGAAGCATCTGATTGAACAGAATGTCTGCCCCTAAAAGATTGTTTTCTCTAAGAACAGATGGTTCCTTTAAGCGTGATCACAGTTTTGCACATGAGGAACATCCTGCTGTTTTTTTCCACATACAATCAGCGGTCTGTACGATATTCTAATTATAAAATGATTTGTTTGAGTTTTGACAATATGGCACAGGCAGTTTCCATGCAAACATGCACAGAGCTGATTAAAGCATTGCACAGACTGATCCCAAATATTTAGTTTTTAGCTTCAGTAAATAATCTTTTCTTTTGCAGCTTTGACTCGACAGAGTGGGCGGGCGCTAATGTAAAGCCTCACATCCAGAATGCTCGAAACACTACTTGAATTACTAAGTAGTTTAAAAACTAGAAGCAATAAATGTAAGTTGAGATGGATGAGACTCTACAAAAATAAAGCCAGTCATATTTGGTTCAGTTCGTGTCATCTGCTAACATGAAGATGGAAGGATTTATGATCTTTACCCCACCAGACACAGTCAAAATGTTTTGCTTTCACTTTTGAACATTCTGTCATGTCATCCATCTTTTCACCGTCTTTGATTAAACCCCTGTTGGTTGTGGTTGTAGCCCTGACAGCTCTCTTTTCATTACAAACAACTATTTATGCAAGGACTTGTTTGTAGTTTTACTAAATGGTGTTTCGCTCATTTTAATAGTTCACTCTGACATTTGAGAGGGTCAAAACAGTCTTTTTCTCTAATAGACATATTTCTTTGAAAGTGTGCGGTGTGAAAAGCAGGCTCATTTAAACTTGTTTTGGAGACTGATGGAAATGACATCCTCCTTAGCGCTGGCTGTCAGCCGTCCTGGGTGGGGGCGGGGGGGGGATGTGCCTTATACTGTTGGCAGGATGATGAAGAGACATTTGAAATGCAGATATTAAAACGACATCAGTTGTGTGTGCAAATGCAGCCTGACCGCATGTTTGCGCATTAATCAGCCTGGCAGATCTGTGGGAAGGGAGCGTCCACTGATACAGCCATTTAGCACAGTGGGGGTGTGCTTTGCCAGCACACTACAGCCTGAATGCTGCTCTGTAAACAGAAACAGTGGGGCTCCATGCAGACAGAATTATCATTTTGGCTGAGAAGCTACAGGGAAAGTGGTCTTAACTCAATCAATTCAAATGTCCAGTGGCTCCAACTTTCCTAAAAAATCTGACAGCAGTAATTGTGGATATTGATTTGGCTTTAAATGCTAATCAAACATAAAGAACGGCCCCAGGAGAGGAGAATAATTGGTGCGATGTCTCACACTGTATTCATTTTTCAAGCTTCTCAAATGTGAGGATTACTTTACCCTGGTGATTATGAATATCATTATTATCTGCAGTCTTGTTCAAAAATAGTTAACAATTATCTCTGTGTTTACCAACCACTGCAGTAAAATCATGATATAGCATCAACGCATCACAAATAATAATATAACACAATTTAATTACAGTCTGTGAGTGTTTTGTTCTCTTAGTTGCATGCAGTTTTCCTGATTTTGGTGGCATTTCTTTTTTCTTAAATGTGCAAAATTTAATTTATTTTTCTAGAGATTTGTTGAGCCAAACAGTGAAAATGAAGAAATAGCTTGATGAAGCTGGGGAATAGCAAAGGATCATTGAATTCACCAGTAACAGAGTACTTTTTACGTGTAGTATTACTATACTTTTCCTTATAGGACCTCAATTATAGGATGTGATGGAGAATCTGTCAACAGTCTTTCTTCCAGAAGTCTCTACACGTCCACTTAGTTGAAAGAGACCCTGCTTCTGTCATTGCACTGAAATCTCTGCGCTGCTCTGAAGGCTTATGAATATTTGACCCGCTCCTTCAGCCAATAGCCAACAGCTAATATGCTCACTTAAGAAAACAGGAGGTTACATGAGGGAACATGGAAAAAAAATGGCAATTTCTCAGCAAAACTACATATTGTAAGAGAAAAGTTGTGGGAAAATGTCTCAAGGTGATTCTGAGCTTCAGCGATAAAACATAATGTACTTAAGTTTCACACTTACAGAAGATTAAAGCGACAGTAATTTTTTTCAATAAATCATTTTATCATTTTAGTGAGGAAACATAGTGTACCTAAGGGTGTGGAAAAAATTAAAGAATTGATCTATTCATATAATGAACATTTATTTTATTAAATTAATAAGTTTCATTTTGAAAATACACGAGTTTGAAAGTGTGTAAGTTTCATTAAAAAATAACTTGAAGTGAGTGAAGTTACGCACTGAAGTATGTAAAGAATGGCATGGTCGAGTGTTCGGAAAACAAGAAATGTGCCTCTCAAGTTGCTGATTAGGAGACTTTATCTGTATGAAAAGCTTGAGAGGACACACACACGGATGAACCAGCGTCTTGGAAAACCAGATACATCGACTTTGCAGTGAAGAAGTGCAGCAGCTTTGCAGTTCTGTGGTGACTTCTAAGCCAACCTTGATCCAAGTTCAAGTCTTACACAACAAAAGCTCAAGTAAATAGATAAAAAAATAAATAAATAAAAGCTGCTTAAATCTCTCCTATAGGAGACAGTCGCATTATCTGTCCCTTGAAAGCTTTACCTTCAGGCAGGGCTTTTAGAAACGGACTCTGTCCCCTCCCTGTGCTTTTACTTTGGGGATAAAAATAGCCCATCAATTTGACATGCTTACCATGTCAGTCAGCAGCATCGCACTTTCTCAAGCAGAGAGAAGAGCGACATGCAGACAGACAGACAGAGAGACAGACAGACAGACACAGACAGACAGACAGACAGGAGGGGAAAGCTGGCAGTTGATGTGGAAGTTTTCAGTAAAACCGGTAAGTAGGGCTGGAGCTGCATGCGCTCACGCCGGCTCCCACAGGGATAACTGGGGCGGATTTTGGGTCTGATTCACCTCTCCTGACAATCGCAGGGGTGTTCCTGATTTGAAGCGGTTCTAAATAGATTACGCCCAAATTTTCCTGCAGCACGAAGTGTTCAGACCAAATCTGCTAATGTGACCAACTGCATCAGATTCTCTTTGAACCCTAAAGATCAAACATGTCGGAAATTTATGACTTGAAATCCTCTGTGGTGCGGTGATCGAATATTGAGTAGAAAACTGACGACAGCCAGTGAGGGCAGGCTGACCAGGAAGTGTTGGACGCTGCAAACAGGAAAAAATGGCTGCAACAGCACAAGTAGGACTTTTTGTCTCCTGAGGCAGAGAGAGCGTTAAAATCAGTTTGCTACATTCGTGGTCTTCCATATTATCAAAGTTAAGATTTAAAAATCCTCTAAGTGCATCAGACATTATTTATTTACTCTGACAAAACTCCAGCTATTTTGTTATTCATTAAGTTTTAAGCTACAACAGTGGTTCTTAACCTTGTTGGAGGTACTGAACCCCACCAGTTTCATATGCGCATTCACCGAACCCTTCTTTATTGG
>JAPZDY010000013.1:3965288-3975488 GCA_029783645.1 Ctenochaetus hawaiiensis | reverse complement strand
GCAGAAAACTGGTGCATGCTGTCCTGGATGCAGTTTTCCTTCTCACACCTCCTTCATCAGTTACTTTGCTGCTCAGTTTCGAGATGATGAACTGTGCCACACTGTTTCACCAGGCTTTCACCGAGCCTGTGACCCACATTACCGGGCTGCTGCTCCTGCTGCTGTGTGGATGTGGTAGTCAACAGGGAGAAGAAGAGGAGGGGGGAGAGAGGAGGGATGAGCCTGAGAGTGGAGGTGGGATGAAAGGAAGGTTGGTGGGGGGGGGGGAGGAAAGAAAAAAGCGGGAGAACGTGGGAGGAAAGGGAGCGAGAAGAAAAGAGGGACTGCATGATAGAGTCTTTCCAGTGAAACCATTAGAGGAGAAGCAGGCTGCGGTGTGTGTGTGTGTGTGTGTGTGTGTGTGTGTGTGTGTATGCACTGGCTGCTCTCAGTCCCAACACATCTGCCTCTGTCAACATGCAACATCAGAGGAGATGAAGTATGAAAGCTTTATTTATCACCTGCAGCCACGACACATGAAATATCCAGAGCGCATTTCCCGGCATTTACAAATATTGATCTCCCAGCTGCAAATATTTGGAGTTGATGCGTATTGATTGCAGAGGTGCACTCGTGGAGCTGCTCAGAGTGATCTGGTGAATGAATCCTAATGGGCGTGGATTGTTAGCATGCACATTTTTTGCTCTGTGTCAGTTAACACTGTCAGTTTAATTGACACTGACGGTTGTTTTCCATCTCAGCGTGATGAAACCTGCCAAATCTGTCAAACTGGAAATGTGCAGACTTCAGAATTAAACACTCGCAGTCATGAATCCAAACCGTGCAGAGACGAGAGCTGAGAAATGCTTCCATCATTCAGCGCAGATGCATGTTTGAGATCTTTAGCTAAGTCAAGTATTTAAATGCACAGAATGTAGCATAATCGCCAGAACATCACAAGTATGAGGCCTTTTGGGTTATTAATGAAAAAGAAAACTGGAACTCTACGTTCACTCCAAGAACTATGAATGCAAACTGACACAAAAAGTTTTTATACAATATTAAAACAAGGTGCCATAAAGTAGCTTTCGCTTTAATTTGCACCGACATAAGCAGCCATTACATTAACTAACAGTTGTTTTATATTTTTATTTAATAGTTTTGAATAAATCCAGTTAAAATATAATGAAATGAACAAATATGAAGTATGACATGTGGTGTTGAAACAGGGATGCATGAGACCTACTGCTACTTTGCTGTTGTTGCTGGCTCATATTTTTCCATGTTTTCCTTTGCTCCATACTTGATTCCGGCAGGGCAGCGTTGTTGTCCTTGCTTAAATAGTTGCAGGTGCTTTCACTCGCTGCTCGTTCTAATTTTGGGTCGTTTCATCTCCTCTTACACATCAACTTTGAGAGAGAAAATAGATTCAGACCAAACACGACTCCCGACACTTTTGTCTCCAGACAGCAGTGTCCGTTTCATTATCTGTCCCGCGGCCACTTTTAGCCCGCCAGCAGGATAGTCTGCAGTTTCAAACTGTTTGTGTGTGTTTTTTTATTTGTGCCTGTTTACAGCTTTGTTGCTGCTGAGGATTTCTCTTTGATGAGTCCCCCCTCTCTCTCTTTCTCTCTCGGTGGAGTTTCTATTTCCAGTTCTGCCGACAGTCGGCCACAGAGACGTTTCAGCGTTTCGGATTAATGACATTCTGATTGGGTCTGCATGTGTTCTGCAGGCCTCCCAGAAGAATAAGCCTCACACGGTCATGGTCATCAGCTTGTGACGAGCTTTGACAGGTTTAGAAACACCTGGAATGAGAGAGGAGAGCGAGCGTGTGGTGTCTGGAGATTATTTTAGGGATCCTTGAGAATTATATCTAATGCGACGTCTGTGTTTTGTGTTATTCGTTTTTTTTAAAGGGTGAACTGATCCCAAAACATTTCAAGTAAGACTTTTGAATAAAATGCATGTGACCAGCGTTCCTGCAGCCATGTGGTTGGTTTTTCATTCCAAGCAAACAATATGCAATATAAGAGGTGTGGAAAAACTGTTCCTGTAACTCTGATTTTGAGTACATTTGCAATTTCACCATGAACCTGAAACATAGGAGATACTTCAGCTCATTTTAGGGAACAGAAAGACAGAAAGCCGAGTTGGTCGTGCCAGGGAGGGATAACTGTGTCGTTGTGGGAAAGAAAAGCTTGTTAGCAGACAGCTTCTCCATCCAGCCGCCTTTCAGGAACTTTAACCATCACAGCTGTTCCTGTTGTGTTCACGCTGCTCATTACAACCCTTATCTACCTGCAGGAACACACCACAGAGAGGGAGTCCCCTTTTTCTGGGGCATGTCCAAAGGCCCTCTGGGAAATGTAGGAAACCAAACAGGGAAGTTTGAATGAACACAGCTACACTTAAAAATGAGACTTTATCTCATAATCGCTGAACGAGAGCTGAAAGATTGACGGGAATTTAACTGTCAACTGTTGCGATGATTGCTGAAGTGATTTTCTCAGGTGCAGGATTTTCATGATGAACACTTTTTTTCTGCTTTATTTAGATCTGAGGAGAACATCTTCGGGTTTTTGACTCTTGGTTTGAAGATATTTTGAAACTCAACCTTGAAGATTTGACGCAGTTTTCTGACACTTTGCAGACCAAAAGATTAGTCAAGAAACTACTTGATGGATTAATCAACGGTAAAAATAATAATTTTACTGTATTTAGTTTTAAAATATCTATAGAGGTGCAACTTTCCTTTGAGTCTCTGAGGTGCAACCTCTCAATAATTGTTCCTACCAGTTTAAATCTCTCATTAGAAATACAAAATGCCTAATAGTGAAGTGAAAAATTACCTTTCGGTCTTTTTAGTATCAATCAGGATTATATGAAAGTACATTTCAGGTATTTACAGTTGTCTGTGGTCATATTTGGAGCAGGAGCAAGCTTGACGTAACACAAGGTCACTTTTGCACATTAAAACCAAATTAGCTGTTGAACTGTTGTTCATTCAACTGTTGTTGGATAAAAAGACAAATGCCATCAAACAGCAGTGATATTGTTGGTGTGTAAACTTCATATGTAAGTTTAAAACAAGCATTTCACATTCTGCTGATTTTATTATGAGTCTGTTAAGAGAAAAAGTTTAAGGAGCAGAGAATATTGTACTGCAGATTTGTCTTAATGCAGTGTCTGGACATGGCTAAACCACTAGAGGGCAGTGTGGTACTGCAATAAATGTACATGTTGAAGAGTCTTTTTTTTTTTGTTTTTGAATGTAGTTTGATTGACAAAGATTACTAACAGTCCAGTAAATGCATCATAAACGCTTACAAGAGATGTTTTCTTGCTATAAGCAGCCTGACTATGTTGTTTATTTGCACTGTTGTTTCAATCCTTCACTGTCTCTTCATTGGTTGATTCTGATCCATGATAAAATGCACCAGTTGCACTACTTCTTCTGTAAAGATTGCATTTGTTTTTAGGCAACATTTAACACTGAAAACTGGTGATTTCTGTGCTTTTTTTTTTTTTTTAAATTCCCTCTGCTGTGAGATCAGTTTAGAGCTCGGCCGTTTTTTGGCTCCATAGTTCCTGCTGCTCCTTTTCTTTGATACCGTCTCTGTCACAGCAGGCTAGTTTGATTATCTTGGCCCTTGACAGCCCTGCAGTGCTGTGTGTGTGTGCACACTAAATCCCAATTAGCCTCCCCCCAGTTTCAGAACCATTTGCAACCTCGCTAATCTCTGCAATAGAAAGCCCCTGAAAATTCCCCAATTCTACTGATTAGAGATTCATAATGAGAATATGAAAGTTTAATTAATGCGACTGAGATGAGACGCCGAAAGAAAACACAACAAAATTGATGGTCCCCCTCCGATCAATGAATATGCATTAACTACTGCTGCCCAAATCTAAATTGATCACTTGACTAAATCTGTCATTTGAAAGTATTGGACTTTTGTCCTGTCAAGTAATTGGAAATTCCCTCAGGCTTATTTGTTTATCTCATTACCACATGTGCCTTTTAGTTTTTTTTTTTTGTACTAAAACTCATTTGTCTTTGCGGTTATTGAGCTCGCATCGGAATATGAAAACCCACGGCTCAGTTATTCATAGCACACCGGTGCTAAATGGATATTTTAAAGAGCATAGGAGCTGAACTGAAAGGTGTTTGGATTGAGGGGAGACTTCTTAATTACAGCAGCTTTGTTGGCCAACAGCAGGGCAAACCCAGCTCCAATGTGCCAAGTATCGATCCCTGCACTCATTACACTGCGGGCCCATTGTAATGCACGGTTATCACTCCGACTCCCTCACCGGAGTCTATGGAAATTATCATTGATTTTCCTTGGCACCCTTGGTAAAATGGCTAGAGAATGTTTATCTCAATCATCTTTGCACCTTTAATTTCTGCACTCTCTCCCACTCATTAGCCCCAGTGGTCTTTTTTCTTCTCCTGATGACGCCTGAGGACGGGGACGCCGCCGTTGGTCAGCTGAACCGCTTCCTGCTGCACCGTGGGAGCCTTTGCAGTGCTGCATCTTTTTGCTTTTGAAGTTGCTCTTTTATTCCGCTCTCCAGCAGACAAAAAGCTGCTGTCTGGCTGAGATGTGATGAGGATCGTCTCGACTGTGTGTCTGGAAAAACAAAAAACAAAAACAAATACACCTCGTTGCCTCTCTGTGTTTGTATGGAAACTTGTTTAGAGAGTACACATTGAAATTACATTTGGAGTCACATCTGAGGGCTCTACCCCTGTGAAATGAATAATGCAACGCACAGAGAGAAAAGATTTCCTCTCACTTTTTTTTTGAAAACCCGTAGGTGAGGTGTTTTCTTAAATGTGTTGCTGATTGCTAATTCTGCTGTAGTGGCATTTCTTGTTTGTGAGCGCAGTGAATCATTAGGTTGCTGCAGCCGTGCTCTCCTGCCGGATTTGGCAGTGCACAGAGGAAACCCTTGAGGAAACAGGAGCTTTATTACAGTATGTTAGCTTTGGAAAAAAAACATGCAAACACAACACGATGCCTGCATGCACGCGCAACGAGAGTCGGAGAGGATGGGTTGGTGCTACTCAACTGCGACAACTCGGCTGCGGCTCTGTGTTTTTCTGGGGGATGATTGACACCACGGGGAGTGTAATTGCATGAGTCACCGAGACCTCCGTGGCCCTGTTGAGTGAGTGCTTGGCTCTGCAAAACGCTTGGGTCATGACAGCCCATCTGGCGGTGTATCACAAGCAGTCAACAAGGCCCTACGAGACAAATAGCGCCGCAGCAGTAAACAGCCACTGCTGGTTTGGCTGTAGGCACTTGAGCCATACTTAAAATCACAAGCATATCCACCATGTGCTCCCACAGGCCTCAGTACCCATCAAATCAGACCGAACCTGCTGCATTTAGAGCCTGTCAAAATGGATTTCACCACTTTTCTACCACTTTTGATGCAGAAGTGAGTCCTTTTTTAAACAAAAGAAGTTTCCGTTGCAATGTGCTGATGTGCAAGAGCTGAGGGCTGCAGCTCAGGTTTGCCCTCTGCTGGATGAAACAGTGCTTGTTCTTCAGTGGAGGAGCGACGGCACTCGCTCAACAAAGCGAGCTGGAGGATAATGAGGCGCCAGAAACGGCGAAACCACTGATTGAGTGGTTTCTTAATGGTGAGTCTGAAATGAAGTGGTTTGCAGTTGTAGCTTATTGTACGTGCGCTTGAGCTGGAGATTCAGATTAAAAAAAAAAAAAAAAAAAAGCCCACTTCTGCTTTTCCAGTCGCACTGTTTATCCTTATCTCCCCCTAAAACCCACGCAAGAGCGCTCAGGGCAGACTTCTGTGCTGAATGGCCTTGGTCAGATATTTGCAGAGATGTATACAAATAGCTCCACTTCTTCAAGGGTTTGCTCTGCCTGTGTTTCTCTACGCAGCAGACATTTTTCAGAGGCATCGTTTCAGACAGCGTAGACGTGTGAAGTATAAACAAAGGTTTCTACAACAGCAGAATCCACAATCTCATAAAGAGAAACGAAAAAAACGTATAGGCTTGCCTGTAAAAGTTGATCAGCACCGCCAAAGTAATTGATTATGATAAGGAGTTTAATAGAGAATGAAAATGAAAATAAGAGAGTGAAATATGATGTTTCATTAATATTGACTGCTGTGCATTGTGACAGACTTGTAAGACGGGGACTCATTTTTTCAGCACGTAAACATGTCAGTCGTCAATAAAAAAACACTGAATGTATTATTCTTGTAAACTGATCCGCATGTTCTTCAGCTTTTCAGCCTGGTTTGTTTGGTTGTTTTTCTTATGTTTCTCATCTTTGTCTCCCATGATATCAAACCCTGAATATACTGACACACACTTGTGCAAAGTCGGCCTCTGCCAGGGAGAAACTGACAAGCTGACAAGCAATGAAACAATGAAAATGCAAACTAACTCACTATTGTAATACGTCTGCTTGTTGCAACGGAGTCTGCATCTGAATCCGGGTCCAGCTGATTACCTTACATGTTTGCTCAAATGCTTAAATTAGCCATTTGATTAGCATGAGGCCTGTGATTGTTGGTTGTGTTCATTGCTGTTGTGTCTAAAGCAAAGTCACGTAGACTTCGTTAGCAGTTAGCGGTGCGACATTACAAATATAACATAACAGCATGTCATGTTTAACACCTGTTGTCGTGTCTAAGTTAGGACGTGTTGATCCACTTGCAGGACATCGTCAAATCAGTGGTAACGACTGGAATATTTTCTGATTCAAATCTGGAAACCCGACATTCAAATTAAGCCCTTCAGGATTTGAATATCTAACTCTTCCAGCTCACACAGCAGATGTCAAATCCAGTGTCTGTGGACCAATCGCAAAAAGAAAGTTTGTCCCGGATCATTTTGTGTTGTGTTGTATTTGTAGATATGCACCAAACTATCAAAAATAATTGGAAAGGAGCGATGTAAAGTCAGCGTGTGGGTGGATTTTCTAATGATAAGGTTCGGCGGTTGACTTACAGCCCCCCCCCCGGTGGGATCCATAACCGCGGCTGTAGCTTATTAAACAAATGCACACTGAGCTTTTCCAGACCGCGATGAGTGAAGCGAAATGTGTGGGCTGACAGACACTTCAGCAAATACACAAGTCCAGGTAGTTGAGCATCGTCTTCTAATCAACTCAAACGACTTTATTGTTTTTTTTCTTGGGCTCCTTTTTCAAAAAAGGTTTATCTTGAAGTTCACGTTCAGGCAGCCTGACTTGGTTTTAATGACAAAAGAAAATCCATAAAGCTTTTCAAGCCTGGCATTTGAAGGAGGAATCTGTGTTATTTAACAATGTTATTAGCTGATTTATTGCTATTGATCACGGTGGCTTTTACAGTCTTCTCATGTCATGTTGGTGGAGGAAGAGAAAATGGAGGCATTTGATTTGTGTCCAGTGCAGTGCAGCTATTTCTGCACTTTCCGGTTTGAAGTTGTTCAGAGAAGCCCAAGTGTCCTCTTAAAAAACCGCAAGGACTCTTGACAAAGCTGCAGAAATCACTCCGCATGGGCCCCTTACGTGGAGCCGTTTTTGGTGATGCTGTAATCCTCTCTTCATTACAGTAAGTGTGTTCTTGGGAATATCAAGGTCTTTGAAGTCCTTTTTTTTTTTATAACTCTCTCCTAAGCTGAGCCTTCTAAGCTCTTGAAGACCTTATGTTAGCTCCTGGTTGTCCATGCGTGTCCCTGCACACTGACATACGCTGAGCCACAAAGAAAGCTTGGGGTCAAATCCTTTAATTATAGTCCCCTCGCTTAATTTCAGGTGAAAGCATATTAGCTTTGTGCATGCTTTGAATGTAATCAGAAAAACACCAGCATGTTTGCAGCTCTTACATTCAAGATGTGTTGCTCGATCAAGTTTTAGTTTCCCGGTTTTAATACAAAGTGACCTTTTTTGTCTTAATTTTGCACCTTTTTTAAGTTTTTAAGAATGAAATGTCCCTTTTTTTAAACCACAACATCTGCAGCGGGTGTGATGTACATTCTTGTCATGTTTTATGCACAAACCATCAACATGCAATGTGCTAAAAAACAGATTATGTACTTAAATTGTCAATTTAAAGGCGCAGGGATTTTCATTACCACCTTAAATAGTGCATTTAAATCCCTATGAATGTGCAGCTCATAATCACTTGAATTAAGGCAGTCGTTTAGCCCTGTTTGGCTTGATTGCTTGGCACTCTGCTGGCCTGGCCCTGACTTGTGCATGTTGTGTTTTCCGAGCTCTGTCCTTGTTTCACCGCTCTCCCAATCTGCAGCCGTTATTGAAATGTATAGCACGGCCCTGCCACGGCCCATTTTCATACACCGGCAGAGGGGATTTTATTGACTTATTGCAAAAAGCTGTTGTATAACCAATCGCACAAGCTTCATCTGTCCCCGCGTCTCCGGCAGTTAAAAAGCGATGATTTGTCATGTTACCTCCCATTGTGACCCCCCCACACTGCCCTAAAACAAGATGCCGTTCCCCTTGACAATGAACACTCGCCGTCTGAGCATAAACAACAGTTTTATTGTACTCCAGACTGTGAGCCACCACATCTCTCTGCTTTGTAAATCATCCTCGGAGGCATGCAAACACAGATCCAGCCCGTGCAGTTTAAACATCCGTGGACGGACTGGCGCATTAATACAGACGGATAAAAAGCAAAGGGCCGACGCTGTGTGCTGTCAGGTTGTAGTAACGAGTGTGTTTTTATTGCAAAATGGCAAAGAAGCAGAGAGGATGGGATCGGTGGAGCTATCAGCCCTCTTTTTTAACTTGAGTCTTCATTGATGTTTAACAAAAACATCATATTTTTTTAGTATTTCACTGCTTCCAAACCTCACCAGCTTGTTTGTATTAGTTTCACTTAAAGGGTTTTGGGCCTCAAGAGGCAGCGAAACCAAAAAAAATGAGCAGAAAGTGGGACAGATATGCAGGTGCACTGCTGAAAACAGCCCACTCAGCTGTGTCCTGTAGGCTAACCTGGTTTCGTGTGCAGCGGTGGACCTGCAGAGCGAAGAGGAGTGCAGTGTGTTGCACGGTATTCCTCAGAAAGCTGCTGCCTCGGGGATTCCTCTCTCAGCATCATTAACTCCTCTCTTTATGCTGAAGTTATTATATGTCTTAATGAGCGCACTGTGGCACCAGAGCCCTGAAGACAAAGTTAAAGTCTTACTCCCTCTGATTTTCATCATGTCAAACATCATTTTTTGACTGTTTTTTCAGAATTAGCCATTCACTACATGGCCTCTTTGCTTATCAGTCTTATTGTCGGACAGTTTCTGTGAGTCGTGGTGCAGGAAACAAACTTTGATGCATCACCGTGTCAGAAAACGTCGATGACCAGCATGTTTAGTCGTCTTTATTAAAACAACTCGATTCAATAAATCTTCTCAGCTCAAGGTTTGTTTGGGTGTCCTGTAAAATGCAGGTGCTCAAGGTTTGTTTGCTGCTCCGGTTATTGATGAGCTCGTCATTCTCAATGAAAATCTGAGACAAGTCGTTAAAGGAATAATTTAACATTATAGAAAAGAGTTAAGAAGGCTGACAAGTCTTCCATGTATGTGTGTATATGTTCCCTTTTTATCGTTAATGCCTGTATGTGCAGGCTGCAGCTTCTATGTAATCGTTGTTCTTATAACTATAAAGATCTCAGACTTAAGTCAGCGTTTAATCATCGTACTGTTGCCTCTGTCTTTTAAATATATTTCTCCCAACTGCATAACACAAAAACTGAAGTGAAAAAATTACATTTTGAGATTTTATGAGACTATTTTTTTCTTTGCCGGGCACGTTGATGGAGTCTGTGAACTGGTTGCATCTCATCAGGTTGAAAGATGAAGGGCCTCGGATGTTCCTGTCATCCATCACTCTGATACCGAACTCTACACACACAGATGTTAGCAGCTGAACTGCACTGAAACCTGCAAAACCAAGTGAACAATGATTTCACCTAAACTCCAGAAATGGCAACATTTTGCTTGATGAATTGCTGCAAATCAACACACAGAGGATAAAAAAGGAGCTTCGTTGCTTCAACCTGCAGTGTTACTCATTTCAGATGCAAATGTCGGCACAAAGCTGTTGCACCGTTGCCATGCTGATGCCAGTGTCAAGCAGTTTGTTTGCACCATTTTGACCCCTCTTAACACAAGTTAAACATCACAGCTCTGCACACACACATTACACATCTACTGTACATTCTGTACAC
>JAPZDY010000013.1:3945979-3960045 GCA_029783645.1 Ctenochaetus hawaiiensis | reverse complement strand
GATTGGTGGAACTCACGGGAGGCTGGCCAAAATTGCGGAAAAGTGGCAGTGATTGGACAAAATTGCAAGGTCGCGCATAATTCACAGAGATTGGTTGAATTTGCGTTAATTGTTGTGATCGCAACATCGCAAATTCCTGGAAGGACTGTTATATTACACTGACTCTATTATGTACAGTATCCATCCTGACTGTCTGTGTTTCTGGGTTTGTTGGTTATATTTGTTTAGACTATTTGAGCTTTCTGTGTCTATGCACTACAGTCAAGGTAAATCTTGCAGATCAGCTCAGGATTCATGTGATACTTCTTCGATAACCCTGTCTGTCTCTGGTACTTGACGTCGTGCAACAAGATGAGAAATGATCACCGAGAAATGTTTTGTTGCAGACACACATAAAACAATGAAATCCATTATTTTTGTTTTAATTCATTAGCCTTGACTTCTCAGACTTCCAGTACAAACCCTGTTTTTAAAAGAACAAACACAATTACAGAATAAACTCAGAAACTATCCACAGCCGACGATGATGTCATGTTTGTGCAGTTTGTTCCCCAGCCTCCCTTTTATGTGTTTTTTTTCTTTCTTTGTCTGGTCGAACTGACGCGTGATTGTTTCCTGTCTTGTCTCAGTCAGTCATCTCGATGTTCTCAGTGTTTACGCCTGCAGCTCGATTTCTGCTGCAGGGTTAAAAGAGTAAGAGCTGCTTTACTTTGTCTTGTTAACTGCAAAACGTGTTCATTTGCCATTTTTTCTCGTGGATCAGGTGAATAAAACTTCATCTCTTGTGCTTCTGTTGCTCAGGTCCTCTCAGCATGAACGGATGATTATATAAGTACCTTTTATTTTGAAGAATTACATCCATATTGATCTATTCTGCTCCTAACTACTTCCTCTCCTCAAGGCCTGTATGTAACATTTACCCTTTTTTAAACCATATGCATGCTCTTTCATGGCATAATCCTTAACTATACTTATTTAGCATAACCATGAACTTCCTTTGGGTTTGGATTCAGTGATGGATTCTGCAGAAAGCGAGAATTTCAAAAACTTTGTCACTGGACACGATGGATTATGCAGAATTGGCCGATGTCAGCACTGTCTTCTGGTTACACAGTTGCAGCTTTATGCATTGTTTGCATTCATCAGTGTGAGTATTTACCTCTGCGCAGTTCGCACCGCATGGTTCGTGTTGACAGTGAAATGATGATGTTTGATGTTGATGCTTTCACGCCTCATCATGCAGCTCTTCTGTCAGCTGTTCGTTGTGGGTCCACATCTTGGACTCGGGCTGCAGCTGTCTGCACTCCAGCGGACTCTCCCTGCCCAGCAGAGCTCCCATGCAGCTCAGGAGCTGCGGCTGCCGTCAGCTGACTGTTTTTGTGGAGCTTTACGGCGTGGCAGCACTTACCCATCCCTAGCCAGCCATTTTCTCTGAGAGTCTAAACATCAGACAGCTGCCGCCTGCTTCTGCCGGCCAACATTGTTGCTACAGATGTCCTTGGCCGCCACACCTACGTGATGAATTTCAACTTGGCCCAGTGTGTCTACTAGAGGAATAAACAACATGGTGAATTCAATATTGCATGTGTAGAACAGGCCAGCTTGTGGGGTCGAGGGGAGTTTACACGTCATGTTTGATACATAAACCCCCTTATTAAAGCAAAGCAAAGCATCACACTGTTATTTACAGGAGCTGTTTGTCGTTGAGTCGAAAGTGATGAGGTGCAAACGTTATCCTTGACAGAGTAACACCATGTGGAGGAGTCTCGAGGAAGATGTGTGGAAAAGGGCGATGCCGTGATAAAGCAACACAGCCGGATACCTGCAACCGCTGCGTCCCCCCCCCCCCCCGCTCGCAGTCCAGCTGGAGGCGAGTGAGCCCGATGCCCCCATTAGACTGCTTTGACAGCCTTATCCACAGTAATTAATACCAGACACTTTTAAATAAGATTTATGAGGTTTTGAGAGTTCTTCCTGGTGTGAACTGCTGCTGTGAGTTTAGGATGATTAGCTGTTTGGCTGCATGGCCGGCGTACTCTCTCTCTTTATGCAGTACAGTAAACATCAGGAGACTAAATTCTAAAGATTCAGAGGGATATCGATTGATAAAGCTCGAGAGAGAGTGAGAACTGAGGCAGCCTTGCTCTGAGAGCTGGTGATACAGAGGGCTCAGTCTTCAGTGGGCGGCTATGAACTAAAGATAGTAAATATTAAAAGTATAAGTGAGATGGATAAAAAAGATAAAGTTTGTATAAAATATTTTAATTTTCACATCTCAAGTCGAGCTTTTGCCAGGAGACCCAATGAGCTTCATGTGTTTATTCAAATTCTTGAGCTCTTTTTTTATGTGAATAACAAAACATTTGCAGATATGAAGAACAAAAAATGTGCCTGCTCTTCATATTTGGATGTTTGATATTCTGGTTCCTGTCCTCTGACTTTCAACTCACTTTGCAACAAAAGCAAGTTCAGAACAAGTCAGTGATGGAGTGCTGATGAAATGAATATTCAGTTTAGATATCGGCTACGAACAGCAGTGTGTTTCCTCCCAGGATTTTATTAAAAAAAAAAGAATATTTTCAAGCTTTATTTTCTCTCTCCGTCTCTTTTGATCTAAACTGTTTGACACATTTTGTTTCAGGGTTTTGACAACTCTCGACTTGATTTTTGCTGTAAAACACCCACTGATGTAGACAACAAAAACAAAAAGAAAGATAATAAAAAGGAGGTCAGGGTAGCAAAATACTGCAGTGTGCACACACAGATTATGTGTCTCCAGTGTCCGTAGTCACTGTGATGGAGATGTGCATTCAGGCTGGACTTTCTGAAGGCTGTGACGGTGCAGGGATGTGCAGGAGGTGTGATTTTTAAAGGTCAGTCAAATTACTGTACATTAAGCTGCACTCACAAGGTCACATAGATCAACATACACGACTTAGCTGAAGCTATAAGTCACTGTGCAGCAACATAAAGCCTAAACTTTAACCCAATCAGCTTTCATGTTCCATCTGAGTCCTTTGCAGCCAAAAGTAGTAAAATTACTCAAAATAAGAAACACTGAAAGAACATTTCTAAGCTTAATTTGTGACATTAATGTTAAAAATTCAGATTAATTGCAGGGCTTTTCAGGATGGGAGGCTGATGTTCAGGTGCTGGCTGACAGCTTCTGTTAGAGGGGGAGCTCTGGATGAGAGAGACGAGGGGCAGACCTGAGCTTCTGACATGATATTAAAACTCAGAAACACATCGATCCTGATCAGGGGTTGCTGACCAGTGAGAGGAGAGTTACATTTTAAACTTTTGGAATTTAAAAGTTGATTTAGCTTCACTTTAACCTGTTGCAGCAGCAAGTGGCTGAGGTACCACGCAGGCCTAGTTAGTCCATCATCGCTCATGGCCTAATTTACTGGCTGAAAAACACACATGATGCAAGACAAAAAACACTTTATTTTGCATGATGATGTCAGAAAATATGAAGCCAGACACTCAAAGCTTAACTAAAAAAACTTAGTTGAAGCTTTTATTGTGTTAAACTTATGTTCAACCCTATTGATTCAAATATCATTTTGTTTTTTCAAATTACATTTATCTTCAGTCACCTGTTGATCATCTTTTTGTGACCTTCAGATTTATCATGTGACCTCTTTGAGGGTCCACCCCCTCATGTTGGGAGCCACTCCTTGTTGAAAGTTTGAAACTAGGAGAAGTTTGATAATATCAGTCAGCTGTAAGGCCAGCAGACGGTGAGTTCAGGGAATAAAGGACACGGAGGCGCTAAAGGGTTTAATAATTTACAGTAAGTAAAGAACAAGTGAGATCAGCATGGATCCCCACAGGCTCGTGATGGATGATACCCCCCCCCCAACCCCCACACACTCCCCCCATCCTGACCTTTAAGGTTTAATATTCAAGACGCATAAAAGTCCAGATCATTCATAAGACAACAGGAAAGTGAACAGATTTATGAGATGTGCACTTTTTTTTTCTTTCCACGATCACGACCTTCACGCGTGTAAATGTGCAGCTGATTGCAGCTCAACCGGCATCCGGTTTCTTTTTTTTTTAAGTAACTGCAGGTAAGAGCCCTCATGCACGTGCCCGTCATATTTTAAATGACACCTTGCAGCAGCAGCAGGACACGCGCCGACTGTCAGTTCCCCTGGGAGGAACACACACACACACACACGCACACACAGAGGATGGATTTTTATGTTTCTCTGAATTAAAAAAGGAAAAAAGCATCTGCGCATCAGAGAAAAGAGATAATTTGGACTTAATCATGAACCAGTGAAACTTATTTTCATCGTCGCTTTAATTATTATAATATATTTTTTTAATCTCTTTTGCATTATTTACTGCTTTACATGAAAGGAAGGGGAACTCGTGCTTCATGCGTTTTCATCAGACCACCGAGAAGAGCCCACGTTATTTCCCCTTTTTGTTTTTTGTTTTTTTGAGTCGATCCGTGAGGTTGTGAGCCCACCCACTTCTGAACCGGCTCACTACCGAAAGGTCTGGCTGGGAAGTGGCGGGGACGCAGAGCCGACGGAAGCCGTCCTGAAGTCTGCGATTTAAACCTGTCGGAGGCAGATCGGATCGCATCGGATCGGAGCTGCGGAGGACGGAGAAAAATGAAGGAAAAGAGTCTGATTGAGACTGCAAAGATGCAGGGAAACGTCATGGTAAGGAGGCTTTCTGGTGGCTTTTCCAACAAACTGCATGACGCCGACAAAATGATTTCCTTGCTTTTTTAAAAAATATGTAACCTGTTTGCGTTTATCCGCACGCGCTTTGACGCACGATCCGAGCTTTGTTTATTGGCGTCGGCCTGTTGTACGTTTCCATATGTTTTGCATGTGTTGTGACCTGCCGGGGGGGGGGTTCTGATAGTTCACGCCCTTCTTTGATTTCACGTGTCCTCTACCTGCAAGCGCGAGCGACCTAACGGAGTCGGTGAGGATGAGGATCACTGTTAAAGGAGTTGGAAAGTTTTTTTCCCGGTTTTTAACGGGGCCGATTATAATGACCCCTGAGTATCCGGTTGGTCTTTTTGCCGCGTGAAGCTTCTGAGGGCACAGATAACCTTTTGCCCAGGGAGGGGCCATTAATATTTCACTGCATCTGAAGCTGCGAGGTGCGGGGTTTATTACCTGTGCTGGCCTTATGCTGGAGCTGCAGGCAGATATATTGGACGGATGTGTGAGTGAAGTGAATACCAAATGTCCTGCGGGACTCTTTCAGATATTAAAGGCCAGAAACATGACTTTTAAAGTCTTTAAAGTCCTTAAATGTTTGATTTTGTGAGAATTACAGCTCGTTGTGCATTAAAAAGCTCAGCTGGTTTTATCTTGAGATGGATGACTCACTGATTTCTGATCAGAGCAGCTCGGTTCTTGGGCAGTTTAGTCAGATGTTAATTTTTTTTTACTTTGCTTCATGATGACTTTATTTATAGCTGGATAAGCTTTGCTCTGCAAACACTCCAGGCCATTTTAGAAGATGTGGGACACAGCTGCGTGGAATCAGGCCGTTTTGAACGGTTCCCTCACTGAAGATGGTCTTTGTCTCCCCGTGGCCGTACTTCGGGCGGCCTGTGTTTATCTCTTTTATCCCCACATAATGAAAAGTAAACACGAGTGTTTATCAAGAGGATTTTGATCAATTTCCAAATCAGAAAGCCACTTGTGCTGAGTGAGATATAAAGTGATTATATTCATTCCACTTGGCGATGGTGCAGCAGTGCTGCTTACATTGGACCAAGTTTTGAATATCTGGAGAATCTGGAGCCAGAAACAGTAACTGAAACCATATTTGAAGACGTGATATTCATTAAAAACATAACATTTAAGTTTTGATGGAGCCGCTGGGGCTCCTGAAAGTCACTGTTTGTTTGTTTAAATCCTTAAGATGCACAAACTCAGTTTTTATTCTGGATTTTTTGGGTTGACGAAGGCAAGTACAGCCAGCAGAGCTTGTTTGCATGTAAAGAAATGTCAACTCAGAAGTGCATTTATGGGCCCATAGGAGCTGAACTTCTTACCAGGAGGTTGGAGGTGATGGTGGTGGTGTGACAGTTAGGTTAGATGGCCAACAAACTGAGAGTATTTCATGAGAAGAGGAGGTTTTTCTGCTGGTTTTAGTTGCAGTGCAAACAGTTTAAAGGAGATAAGTGGAGCACAGCCTCCTTAAAACACAGCTTTAGAAGTTTGCAATGTGTTGCTTAAATTACAAAACATTACATTACAAAACAACACAAATCACATAAATCTTCTGTAAGAAGACACATAAGCATATTTCTTTGATTGTTGACAGAAAATAGGAAATAAAATCATTCACACTATCCTAAACTTGGAGCATCACCACCTTTTTGTGTGAAAAAAGCAGGATTTTTAGTCAGAGTGGGGAAAAATAATCCTGCAGGAATTCATGCACCTGCTGAAAAGGACCTCCTAATGGCTCCATCTCTGAGAGGAGTCCGCTGCCAGACTCTCTGGCATTTGATGGTCCATTTACGCCTCTTCAGTGAGATCTACACATGTTCGGTTCAGAGCTGAACTTGGCCTCGCTGTCGCTGTCAAAGACTCTTTTTATTACACTTAGACAAAAAAGGAAGCACATAGATTAGGTCATTGATATTTTCATTTGCCTGTAACCCTTAAAAAAATTTCACCGTTTGATTTATTGACTCAATCAACTGTAACATTATTCAACCTCCAGGGTGGAATTTAGCAGATAAAAACAAGGGAAGTGCACGACAGAGAAAAGTACTCTGGCTTCAGCGTGACAGGTTTATTGCCTCCTGCACGATATGCACATACTCATGGGATGCAGGCGAGCTGCTGTGTCTCAGTGGGAAGTCTTTCCAGTAAGAAGGAGAAGGAGGCACAGTGTGACTTCTGACCACAAAACATGGCGGCGTGAGATCATCGTCGCCTGCTGGAGATTCTGTTTGTAACAGTAACAGGTCGACCTGGAAAATGCACATAAATTAGCAGCGGATTGAGTCTGCTTTCAGATGCCTGACGAGGTAATAACAGCAAAGATGTTTTCATAGGATACACGTGCCATTATCTCCCCCGTTCAGGTGCTGAACAGCGTGGGGGGGGGGTCAGTATGTTTGATGTCTGCAAATGTACGAGCTCCTGACACGGTGTGAGACCATCCTGAACGAGATCAGACGCTTGTTCTTCAGCTCTTTCACTCTGTTTGTGTCTAATTGCTTTCTAACATAGCAGACGTCTCCCTTCAAGGTCACAGACAGCAGCGCTTTTGAACATCTAATGATTTATTTGGGCTGGAATGGAGAAGAAGAATCATAATATCCTGGACTCGGTGATTTATCTGTTCAAAAGCAAGAGGGATTTAAAAGGGTGGATTTTTTGATTTTTGAATTTAAATTGCTTTACCTTTTATTACCTAAGCAAATATTAATGCTAAGCACAAAAGAAATCTGAGCTGTAATAATTGACTCAGCAAAAGAGAAACATCAGTAACTGACAGTCACTCTTTTATTTTAATTAGGAAAATGAATCAACATTTACAGCGTTGCTATGCTTTTTCCTTTGCTAATTGGCTGACGAATAAGGGCAGTTTGTTTGGGTTTTATGTGAACTTTCCTGCTTTAGTGGAATGAAAACCTGTTTTTTTAACAAATAAATATATAAATTCAGTACAAAGTCATAGTGTCATTCCACCAAAAGTCCACTGACGAGACAATATTGGATTATTGCCGAAGAAACCCATTAAAAAATAACATGAGATGGTCAAAACAAGTCTGTCCTTTTTTCAAATGATAATGTTTTAAAGATAATATTATTCCACCTGACAGTGCAGAAAAGCTCTGTGTACAAATCCTGCCTTTTACTGAAGAGCAGCCTAATTTGCTGCCCATAATGTTTTTCCCTGAGCTCAGGCTGGAAGCAGATGTGGCCCTGTTTACATACTGAAAAATGCTCCTGTTTTGTACCTCAAACAGCTGTTTGCCGTATTACTGCTTGTGCGCCTGCAGGCTGGGGACTGCGTTCTGATGGAGGACCACCCTGCCTGGTTTTGGTGCTCCACTACGCAGTTAATGCCTTTTCAATACCAACTTCAGTGGCTGCAGGCCAACTTGTAGGTGTTGCGTCAATAGCTCACCTCACTTGTTTTCATGCCCGTCCGTTTCAAACAACCTGAAGAAGAAGTGGAATCACAGCGCTGTTTGTCCACCTCCGCATGCATGCTGCTTTATTGATTGCTGTGCAATGCCTGCTGCACCCTGCACCGTGATTTTCCAGACATCTGGTATCTGTGCACCTGTTACCCGCTGCTGTGTAGTGAGTGAGTCAGCATTACCATCAGAGCTCTTTTGACACCGTTGTTGCTGCATTCTGAGGCCTTAAAATATCAAACAGGGTCTGAAATAAGGTGTTAGACATGTAGTAAAGACAGTCCTGACTGCACTGTGTGGAGAGAAACGCTGGAAAACTCTAAAATGTTAGAAAATAGTAAAAAAAAAAAAAAAAAGCTCATTACCAGTTCTCCCAGTTGCCAAAACCATCTGTGTATAAAGTTATTTTTTGCAAAATGCATGAAATAAAACCATTCATAACAGAGCTCTGGCACAAACATGCCAAGTATACTCTTGGCTTGTGCTTTTATTTTGAAATTCCCCTCTCTGGGGTAATCCGTGGATACTTGCAGGATATTTATGTCTTGATTGGGGTCAGCTTTTTGCTAAATCAGACATGCGGGAGGCTGTAAGTGAGGGACTTGATTTATAGTGACCTTTATTCGGGGCCCGTTTTTTCAGCGGTGCCGGCTCACAACAGCAGCATTTCATTAGACACGCTGGAATCCATCATGCTGAGTGTTTCCCCTTCGGCTACATTTGTTTGTCAAGCAATCAAGCGAGGCTGGCAGATGGCTGAAGTTATGAACTTTTGCAGCATCGCAGACAGAATCTTACAACAAGGGTGGTTTGTGGGGTTTAATGTTTTTCACGTAAAGTCATCTCGTCTAAAAGCAGACCATTTTCAGACCTCTTTCCATAGTTCACCTGTTCGTCTGTGTATTTGAGCTTCAGAGAAAAGAAAAAAAAAACAGAACAGAATGACTGTGACAGGCTGTTAAAGGAGCAGCTGATCAATACTTGTAATTTAAAGATCAGTTTGTTTGACTCTGAAATTTCTAACTTTCAAAACTCCCTTCGAAGCCTGGACTCTGTTCCAGAACAAAAACTCTCATTTTCCTTTTTGACCTGCGGAGTGACGAGGGGATTTGCAGAAAGTGAGCAACATTTCAACACATTTACCATGAAAAACAATGCCAGAATGTTTCAGCTGTGTTATTATTGACACTGCACTGCTCTTTATCACAGCTTCAATCATCCACCTTAAACCTTTCTAATTACAGATTGTGATAATGTGACTTTATTTGGGAAATATGCTTAAAAGAAGCTCAGTGCCTCTTCTACAGTCTCTATCTGGTAAATAAAAGGCTACAACCAGCTGTCAGTTAGCTTCACAAACACACTGGAGGCAGAAAAATGAGCCATCTTACTTATTAACATGTTACACATTCATATATTTATTCTGCATGACGTGTGAAGTGTGTTATGTTTACGCAGGGATGTGGACTGATGAGGCTTTAATGAGGGTCAGTGTTACAGCATGAGAGAGCCTGGATTTGATAACAGAAGGAATATTTGAACAGAATGTGTTTTTTTTTTCAGGCTTTTGTTATCAAAGAAAAATTCTGCTTAGTCTGATAATTATTTTATCATAAGGGGGCGTCCTGTTTTATTTTGAAGGGGCCCTTATGCAGAGAGTATCAATACATGACATCCCTGGAATTTCATTTGTTTATAAAAAATGTTTCAGCATATCGCTGTTGTTCCCACCGTCTCTATGGATTATCATTATTATTTCTGTGAAGGGAAGCCACACTTAGGGCCACTTCTCTCCGTCTGCCATGACACCATCTTGTTACAAGTTTCCAGCTGCATCAACACATGAGAATAAGTGCCAGCATTGATTACGAGAACTAATACATTTGGAGGCAAACCATCCTGATGTATTAGGCAATTTGGAACCAGTTCTCAACTGGAACCAGATCCCAATTGCTAAGTGTATTATGGATTTTCTAACTTTTGGATGGATCGAGTGTGGCTGTGTCTGCCCATTTCTGGGCTTTTTTTTAATGCTAAGCTAAGCTAACTGGCTGCTGGCTAAAGCCGACAGACGTTAAAGTGATATTGATATTCTCATCCAGCTCACAGCGAGAAGGCAAATAAGCACATTCTTTCAAAATGTTAAACTATTCCCGTTAGAGTTGTGGACGAGAGCCACTGATGCATCCAAATCACTGATTGCTAACAGTAGTTAATGAACGTAAAAACCTAATGGAAACTTTTATTGTTTCTATGCTTAACGTACGACTGAAGTGGGCTCTGTAGAGCCGACAGAGAGGGACCTCCATCTCCCAGTGATATTTGCATGAATGTTACTCAAGTAATTCAGTCTTAATTATGAACAGGTGGTGTTAAATTTCTATGTGAATCCGTCCCCCCATTTTAAATGTGGTGTTCATATTTTTACTCCAGTTTTAATGTGAATTGTTATATTTTAATTAAGAGTTGTGGCAGTGCTGGTGTTTGTGTTTTGTCTTCCCTTGAAAAAAAATGTTTGTTATGGTTTCTAGTATGAATGCTAGCCTGACACGATGGTCTGTTTCAGTTGCTTTTACACTCTGCCAATAGTAAGATGCCAGAGAAAACAAAGAATAAATTGTATTATTTTGGCACAGAAACGCAGCCGTTCGAATACAATGAAGATTCAAAACAACTGCTATTGGCAATCAAACCCATACTGGTAAAATCCCAGTATACTCCACTTATTTGTAGTGTTGCTCCATTCATTTTTCTTCACACGACAGAGATAATTGATTTTTTAAACCTGTTACAATGGCGTCACTCTGTGTGCCGCGTCTCGTTTTTGCCGCCTCATGCATCCAAGTGTCCCACATTAAAATCCTCGAGATATTCAGAGGCTTTCCCCTCCTTCTTGTGCACACAATATCCGCCGTCTCTGTCTGTTGCACCCTCTCCGGCACTGAGCAATCAATCACCACTAAGCCAGGCTACATCACGCTGAGCGCTCCGCCGAAATAATGAGTATACAGTAGCTGAATATTTCATACGGCCCGTCCCAAACCGTCCCCACATCGTTTGCATCTCCAGATAGAGGACACATGCTAGTTAGGGTCTGATTGCTGTGATGTTTGTCTTTTTTTTTAAGGAGATCCAGTACTTGGGCTTATTAAGATGTCTTGTTGATTTCTTTCTGCTCTGTTTCTATGTTGAGTTATTCATCGTATTGAAACTGAGATAGTCCGAACACACAGAGATTGCTGCTGCTGCTGCTGCGGCTGATAGCTTTACGAATTGGGCATCGCTCACAGTGGTGATCAGCCCAGTCTCAAAGAGTCTAAGTCACAAAAGATATTGCACTGCTACAATTACAGCGCGAGCACGCCAATAAAGTTTTGCAGCTGAGTGCAGTTATCCATCGTGCATCAGTCCTGTGTGTTTGGACGGGCTGAGAATGTAGCTTAATGCTAATTTTAAACACTTTTTTTTGGCATTTTTGTTTCATTTTGTTTTGTTTTTCCAATATATTTTGAGTTGAAATGTGCTTTGTTATTAACAACTGTGTGAAGAAAAAATGATTTTTCATGCTAACTGTGTGTGGCTACTAGTGCTGGTTTTGCAGGATGCGCCGGTTGGATGGTGAATGGGTTGGGATTTATGATTAAACCAGGTCCTGGATGAAGGATGCTCTTGTTTTCCAAACATTTAATACAGTATAAAAATCAATTATCCTCCCAATGTCAGCCCACAGTTATTCCTCTTTTTTCCATCTTTGTGATCTGGCAGGCTAATGATTGATAATTTTCCTGAAGATGAAGGTAATTTAAAGTAGTCTGTCTCATTAGATGATTGGCAGCCCACTTGTACAGCTGATGGGACACCTGTGGCACCAGTAACTATGCCACCTGTAAGTAGATTATACATTTAAGAGACACAGTGAATTTTCTTCTTAAAACAGTGGAAAACAAATGTAAATCTGTCTTTTTCTCACCTTTAAAACATTTCTGCGTCCAAGTGTGCTTAAACGCTCTGACAGACCGGTGTAAGTTTTTCTTCTCAGACTGCATTTCCTCGTAACCTTGACGAAAAAATAAAGGTGAAGAAACATTAAGTGTGATGGATTACCCATCTGGAGCATGTTTGGGGTCTTTGCGAAATGATTTTCTCATAGTGCAATGAAATTAATGGAAACTGCTGGCAAATAAGAAAATTAATCTAAACCCATATGCCATACTTTAAGAAGTGGACAGCAATAAGTGTGTAAGCAGTTTGTACTTTAATGGGGTAA
Source organism: Ctenochaetus hawaiiensis (assembly GCA_029783645.1). Classification (NCBI taxonomy): domain Eukaryota; kingdom Metazoa; phylum Chordata; class Actinopteri; order Acanthuriformes; family Acanthuridae; genus Ctenochaetus; species Ctenochaetus hawaiiensis. The sequence continues at coordinate 3,947,629 of JAPZDY010000013.1, read as the reverse complement.
ATCATCCAGAAACACCAGCAGATTTCCTTAAGCTTTAACACAGACTGAATATGGATAATTAAAAACGGAGCTGCAACTCTGAATCAGGATGATTAAGCTAATATTTTGTGTCCTCAGGCTGGTGTTGGGAGCTTTTTCTCTGTTTCCTAATGGAAATATTCTGACAGACCGTACATGATAAATAGACAGCATTATAATTAGAGGCTACAGTAATCTTGCAGGTTGTTGTATCTCGTTGTGGAGAAGTAAATGCATGAATACAGTAAATACAGTATGAGCACATTTGGTTTCTCCTCCCGTAATCATCTCCACTCACAGTGAGAAGAAAGCTGTAGGTCTTCCTTCTTGTGAAGGCCTGTTTCCTCCCCTTGCAGACGAGCTCGCTGTTTGTGCTCGGCATCAGGGATGATTTCTCTCAGTAACACTGATCAGGACTCTGACATGATGAGCTGCTTTCCACCACTAACTCACGCCACTGACTGTAATTGCGTTTCACAGGGAAGCTCAGCGTGCAGAATGACCAAACAGACGACTCAATGAGTCAGTTTGTCTGAAATCTCTACATCGCTTCAGTGTTTACCGTCTTGTCTCTGTGTGTATATATAGATGTTTTTCGATATTTTTATAAAGATGTTTGCTGCAGATAAGCTTGGTGGGGATGCTGAGAGGCTGTGTGTTTCTGTGCGGTTATCGTCTGCGAAACGAGGTAAACATGAGGAGGATTTAGGTGAGTGATGGAGAGAGGCAACATGGGTGAGATGCCTGACAGACAGAGGGGCAGATGGAGGGAGGGAAAAAAGCGTGCAATGCCAATTTTTTGACTTTCAAATTGGACTGCAGAGTCCAGCATGATGATGGAGTTTGGAAACCTATTAAAAACTAAGCTGAGGAAAAACAATTTGGCCAAATTTCTGCCAAGATTAGCAGCATTCTGTGAGACTGGGCACATATACATCCTCACTGGCACGCCGACCGGACGCTACGGCTGCTTAAGGTGAAAGAATCGACAGTGAAGGCACGACCGCGAATCACAGTAAAGATGAAATATTACCCCGTCATGAATTTGCATGTGGAAATCTTCCAGCTGGGTATCCGTTTGACATTTACCTTCAAATGACATTCATGATTGCTCCCATTTCCAGGCTTTGCTAGAGCCAGTTTCTTCCATTTGGGGTTTTTTCCTATCGATTTTTTTAAGCTATTGTTAAAATCTGTCAGGATTAATCCCTCGGTCAGAAAAGATGCACTTTAAAACGCCCAGGAGCCTAAAATGAAATCTTATAGTGTTTGTTTGTTGAACCAAAAGCCAGAAACCTTTAATGCATTTATGTTAAAACCATTTAGCTCTTTTATCTAATTACAAAAGATGAGATAAGCCGTTTGAAAAAGAACATGTTGGGAGTGAATATATTGCACCTTTTTCAACATTATCAGAGGACATGAAGCAGTTTTTTAAAAAGATTTGAAGCTTTGCTCCGAAGTCGTGGTTGTGTTATGTGCTTTTTCTGCTGTTGGACTGTCTCTTGTAAAAGTTTTATGATCCTCCTATTGCACCATTTTCTCTTTTGCCTTTTGCCATCAGACAATCCATGATTAATCTGTGCCATTTGATTCCTGGCTGAGGAAGTTGGGGGGGGGGGACTGCTGGCT
>JAPZDY010000013.1:3931571-3942612 GCA_029783645.1 Ctenochaetus hawaiiensis | reverse complement strand
CGCGCAGAATTCACGGAGATTGGTTGAATTCGCGTGAATTGTTGCGATCGCAACATCGCGAATTCCTGGAGGGACTGGTTGATAATATACATTATTTTTTCAACAATACACACATTAAATCACCTAACTTTGTGCAGGGTTCATAATGCATCCACTGCCACTCACTTCAGTGGTATTTAAAAAAAATGATTTGATGTGATTAAGCGGACATTATTTTTGATTGTACTGCATGTTTTTTGTTTTTTTTTTGCTTTTAGACTCGACTGATCTGAGTTAACAGTTCTGCTTGATTGTCAGGTGGAATTAGTCACTTATTCAGGATCACAGTGATTCACTGAGAGGCTTCAGTAGCAGCACCGGGCTTCTGCAGGCATGCATCACATCTCACCTTGCAGCATCTCTCGTTTTATTTTTTTCCATCCTTTCTCTTCATTTCTTCCTCTCTTAACCCCATAACACACCGTCCAGTATTCTACATTTACCCTTTGACACTTCTCTTTCAATTACTGCTTTTCAAAGTGCTTCTTCTCTTTCACAAACCCGTGGCATTTCTTCTTTTTTTTTTTTCCTGGCGAACAAGTGGAAAAAAAAAAGGCTCCAGAGTAGATTGATAGATTTGGGCCATAATGAGAAGGCTCTGACTCGCAGGCTGTCAGGTGAGAGCGTGTCTCAGCGCCCCCTGGAGCCTCGCAAAGGTCAACGTGCCTCTTAATCAAACATCAGGCAGGCCATCCCCACTGTCAGCTGGACGTTGCTGCTCGCTCCCTGCTGAGTTGAAAGTTCACTCCCATCTGCTCCCTGAAACTTACCCCGAGACACAAGATGGCGTCCGTTATGCTCCCATAAAACTGCCGTGAGTCGGTTTGATGGCCGTTTACGGTGGAGACCGGCGATGAAGAGGCTTTATGCTCTTAAAATGAGCCCATATCACACACGGGATAATGCACCTCAGTGACGCTCAAAGAGGTTTTTCTCTTTATCGGCTTTCATAAGGTATACTTTATTTATAGGCTGTCATTGCACATTAAAGATGATTTTAATACGGTGAAGGCGTGAAGGGATCTCTTTAACTCGGCCCTTTTGTTCAGACACCTTGAGAGGAAACATCTATGATGGGAACACTTTCTTTTTGGATAAAAAAAAAAAGCCTTCAGTTGATTTTTCTTTTTCTCATCCGGGCATCAAAACATGTTTAATAAAAGATTTATTTTTTTTTTACTGTTCAAATATGTGACTAAACACAGCAGTCTGAAAAATGTTAAAAGTTTCACACTGACAGCCTCAGAGATGTCTCTTTGAAAACCAAACTCGAAATGCCTGCAGAGGATTTATTTCAATAGCTTTGACTGAGCAGGTGGAGCTCATTACTCATTTTCTCTTTCGACACGGTCCTCCATGCCGGAGCGAATCCTCCTCAAAGAGATTTCTGAAAACGAGTCCATTCCAGTTTTCCAGCCATTTCCAGATTGCACGTTTTAATGCGAAGACGAGTCCTTCATCTGCTAACCCTCGGCCAGGAGGAATGATACATCACGACGGGGCTTAATCAAGTTTGGTGTGGCTCATTGGTCCTCTGTGGGCTGCGGGACTCTGAAGCACCACTATTTTCCCAAGGCAAATTGGTCGTGGGGATGATGTCCCTCTAATGATTGTTTCTAATGTAAAGCTAATGTACTGGTGATCAAAGCTTGCCTTTGGAATTTAAATAGTGTGTGCATGTGTGTGTGTGTTTGTGTGTGTGAGGTGGAGAGAAGGAGGATAATTGCCTCTCACAAAGTTTACATGAAAAGTAATTAGGAGGAAAAGTTAAAAACGCGTGGATGTGTGAGGCAGCGTTAGCCGTGGTGATGACAGACTGTGTTTTTTCGATGAAAAGAAGCTTTTATGTTTTTTTTACGTTCTCAGTACTAGTTAGTGGTAATAAAGTAACTCGCTAAAAAAAGAGATGAGGAATGATGTTTTTTTAACATATTTGCTGAGCCTGGAAAATCGCCTCTTTTACGGTAAACACAGCTTTCATTTCAAGCTGCCGCTCACCATCACACATCTTCACTTTTAGCCACCAGCCAACACATTTACGTCATTACTGGAGAAATATTTTGATCTATAATATGTCAAAAAGAAGGAAACCTTTTAATCACCTTTAAAAGTGATGTTACATGACTGACCAACAGTCAAAAGCAATAAGATTTTTCACTTAAAATGATATAAAATTTTTAAAAAAAGCCCATTGAATTCTGTATTTTGCTACAGCTAACATTAACCCAGCATTTCCTTCTGTGTTTACTCGATGAGGCTCTTACTTTGAGACCTTCACATCACTAGAAAGCAGAGTATTTGACACTGAGGTCACTGCTAACCGGCTGCAAAATTGCATTTTTATATTCATCATATTCATTCATCATGAAATAGAAACACAGTTCTTGTAAAAAAAAAACAGTTTATTAAAGGTATTCGAGGTAAACGCACTGATTCACATTTGATTTAAAAAAAATTTGCTCCTGCAGAATATTTTATTGGAACGTAACTTTTGTGTCATCTGTGTCTCTCCGAGTCAAAGTCAAAGTGACTGGTGCCAGGGACGGCGGCCATATTTCCCAGCTTGCACTCTGGCTTCAGTAAAATGAGTCAATGCCAAGTCCCGTCGCCCTGCCCGTCGCACTCTGTCTGTCTGTCTGTCTGTCTCTGGCTCTGCTCCTCATCTTGACCACATCCTCTCTTCCTCTGCTCTGCCTTCCTCCAGCCGAGGTGGTCTTTGTAAATATCTGCCCCCCCCTCCTCTTTGCTTCCTCACACCTGTGGTTCCCGTCCAACTCTTTGGAAATACTGTAAATGATGTGAATTAATACAGTTAAATCACGATTAGTGGCTCAATCAAAGAGAAAGTCAAATATGTAGAGTTATAAAAGCTTAATGCTACAGAATTAGATTATAAGTAAAACAGTTGTGAACTTCTGACTTTGTGGGAACAGTTTGGAAAAGGGTGACTGTGGCTCAGGAGGTGGGGCGGATTAAGCAATCAGAGGTTTGGCGTTTCGACCTCTAAAAATCTGAGTCCACATAATGTTTTTGTTTTATCTGAGCCAAAGCATCTTTTTTTTTTTTTCAGTTATTCCCAATGAGCACACACAGCAGCCAACCCCCCCTGAGGTAAAGTGCTGCATACAGAAACGTTTCTGTCTTTTTGCTCGAGCTCCAAATTCTGTTTTTTTGTGGCTGCTCCAAACCCTTCTAGTCAAAAAATCTCTATACTTTCTTCAAACCCCTAACTCTTTAAAACCATGCATGGCCAGTTGCCACCAGTGAATGAATGCATGTGTGTGAACGCTGGCTTGTGTTGTTAAGTGCCTTGAGTGATCAGTGGGACAAGAAATCTCTATAAATCCAGTCCATTTAACATTTCCCCCATTCCTGTTTTTAAACTCTACAACATGCAGACAAATCCGGGCACATAGAAAAGAAAGAGAGAGCTTGACTGGCCTGCTCTGAGCCTTGACCTCAGCCCTGTTTCACATGTTTGGGATGAGCTCTAATGCTAAATGCAAGTAAGACCCCAAGAACCGGCCTCAGTATCAGACCTTGGAGTTCATCTTGTTGTAGATGAATGAAAGCGAATCTGCAGCCAAGTTCCAACATTCTGCAGAAACTTTAAGCCTTTTGAGCAGCACATTAATGCAACAATCGGTTATTTTTCCCTGAAACATAACGAGAATAAAACCAGATTGCGAATGTTTAAAAAAAAAGCTGTTTTTCTACTTATGAAAAGGAAAAGTTATTTGTGCCCTCTGAATGAGGGCGCTGCTGACAGAAAGCCCGAGTGCACAGCTGGCTCGTCACAGATAAGGAGAAGTTAAAAAGAGCTCATAACGCTGTGGTTTATTAGTCTAATAACCATGATTACAGTTTTTTTTTTTTTGTGCAGAATGTTGTGGGATTATTGTGTTAAACTTGCTAATTGTGCAGCTTTTTTTTTTTAGATGCATCAGATTCTGTGGTTAGTAAATTAAAGGCAAACAAAGGCAAACAACACATTTGGTTATTTAAGGGTTTAATGGACATTAATGGCGGAACATGTACTCGTCAGGTCCCAGAAGATGGCATGCGGAGTGGAGTTTGGCACTGATGCGGGCAGTCGTGTCCCAGGCCAATCTGCTGCACTGCTGTTATTGGAGGCACCATTTCCTGCAAAACAACAACGTCTCTGAAAATTGCTGATGTTTCAGGGGACGTACTGAAGCAAAAAGGGATGGAAAAAAAAAATCCTTTTTCAGAAATAAGTTAACTTCACTGAACAAAAACTCTGCAGAAAGATTTTGTCAGCACAAAGTAAAAAAAACCTGACTGTAGATGTACATCTTAATCCGGATATGCAAATGAATTTCTGTATGTTTATGTTTTCATGGGCTACAGTGAATATCTGTTTTTAACACTTTTACCTCATTATGATCCAATTAAGATTTATTCTCCCTCTTGTTTCAATCCACTTGTACTTAAAAGAAAAACACACTTTTTCAGGAACAGATTCAACTGAAAAGCAGAATGTGGATTCTCCCATGTCAAGAGGAAACTTAAACACTTCTTTATTGAACTTATTTTGTGTATTTCATGAAAATATGCAAAATATCTGTCAGTATAAAAGTGTTGCTTCCCCAGCTGAATCTTCACTTTAGCGCATCGTGCACTCGGGCTGCAGCTTAATTGCAGAATGAGCTTTTATTCCAGTGTAGATTTCACTGTCATTGAAATTCACAGCTTGGAAAGTGAAGTTTTTGGTGATTCATCACTAAATTGAGCCGAATGTGTTCTCAGGAAAGGATTTTTTTTTGCTGTGGAGAAAGCCACATTGTCTCCAGGGAAATGCATCAACATCTCTGCGGTGCTCCTTCTAAAACGAACCATGGGCGTCCGCGCTCGGCCTCAGCATGGCTCTGCTGTGGAATCCAGACTGAGATAATGGTGTCTAGACAAATTTGTCTTTGACATTTTTGCATGTCTTTCCAGCGCTGATACAAATGAATATGGCCGCCCTGCGAAGGCGGCGTGTTTCCGCTCTCAGTTATCATTATGAGGAGGAACTGTACGCCTCTGGTTTATTGTTGTATTTATAACTGAGATATAGTGACACCTGGAGTGAGGGATGTTGTCAAACTCTGAAGTATTATTTCTGCAGCGTATTTATTCAGCTGTTATCGAAAAAAAAGAGAGGAGGCTGCGGGTTGAAAGAGGTGGAATTCTTAATGGAAGGTGCCGGAGCGTTACAGATGGCTTCAATAAAAGCAGTATAAGGAATCTTTCATATAGGATTTGGCAAATATTTGCCTTGTTTTGCCGTGGCTTACAGCGTGTATGACTTCAGCCTTAGCAAAATATTAAAGATCTCAGTGCTGTCGTGCAAAAAACCTCCAGGGAGCGAAGAGAGAGAGAGATTTCAAACTGTCAGGTTTATCTCGCGCATAATCGCTTGCACAAATAGTGAATGATAAGATGAGATCACCAACAGGGCTTCATATCTGCAGACGCTTTCTGCTGCTGTGATAGAAAAAAAAAAAAAAAAACTACAGTAGCCTCTACAGGGACAAACTTTGTTAGAGCTTCACAAACAATAGCGAATAAGCATACGTCTTTATGGGCTGCTTGAGCCACAAATAGCTTGTCAGAAGTGTGAACAGAGCAGGTGCCCTTTATTGCTTTCCTTGGTGTTATGGTGCCTTTGAGTCCCCCTCCTCTCTCTCTCTCTCTCGCTCCACAATAAACGAGGAGCTGCTTGCTAACTCAGAACACGTTTACCTTTGGGGCCTGTGTGACTGAAATGCCCCTTTCATCTAGCAGGGATACGTCTGTCTCAATATCCCCGTGGTGCTCATGGCGCCGTGCACACGGAGGAGGAGGTGGAGCAGGAGAAGAGATAGAGGGATGTGCCGTTTCTTTTGTCCACCATGGCGTGTCCCCCGTTTGTGTACCCTCTCCCAACCCTCCTCTAATCTCTAGGGGGGGGGAAGTGTGGAGAATGCAATCAGTACAGGAGGAAGGGTGGGGAGGGAGAGGGGGGGGCGCCTGGGCTTGTCTACAAGAAAACAAGAGGATGGTTGACTGGCAGCGCCTCCTCTGCTACCCCCTGTTAAGCGTCGCCCCCCCCTCCCTTTGCTCTTTTCCCTCTTGTACCTGTCAGCGGTGCGGCGGTTGAGATCTCCAGGTTCGTCTGCTTACACAGTGTCTCTTTATCCTTTGGCCTCAGTGGCCCTCGAGATCAAACCAACACAGCAGAACCACGTTTACCGTGCTTCTGTTCTCTCGACGGTTCAGCTCTGAAGTTCTGACTTTATTTAACCTCACAGCTGGTTTTTAAGCGTGTCGCATGAGTTTATTGATAGTGTAGCTGATAAAGTTAAGAAAAAAATGAAAGTCTTTATAATTTATGAGTCTTTTTTAGTTCTTTGGTGTATTTAGTGTAAAGACTTTATACTGTGTAAGAGAAGTGGATGCAGCCCTACAGTCTGAAAAGTCAAGCCGATGCAGGTTGACTTAAAGCTGCACTGCTTCTAAAGGCCACTAGAGAGCGACGCCACCAATGACACAACAAAGTTAATTTGTATGTAAGCTCATGTGAAAATGATATCTCTTGGATTTATTGATTTCCATCAGAGTAAAATCAAAGATAAAGTGATTGACTGATCGCTACCGCGGTGACATGACAGTCTGCTGCAACATAGTGATGCATGTCATCCACAGCTCCGCCCTCTTGTCCAAATATGGTCATTTATGGCTCTAAAGAACCAAGATCAGCCAAAATGCAAACACGAGAGCAGTGTGAGACATCAAAGTGTCGATGTCCACTACTTTTTAACTTTTGGCGGTGGTGCAGACGATAATTGTTAGTACAAGAGCAGGCTAAGTCAGAAAGATGAGTCATCACTTTAGTATATTTCCAAGAAAGATTAATATTGATTTGGATAGCAGAGCAAAACAGATTGTGGTGTCATTCTTAAAGATTAGGAGAGCAATGCTTCTGTCAAATGAGAGATTAGAAAGAAATTGTTCTTCACCACCGCCGTAAAGTAATACAGAGTTTTCTTTTCCTTGAACAGCAGCCACGGGAACATAACTCATCAAAATTTTAAATTGCAAGATGCATCTGAAGTAAGTTGTTTAATTCATCCAGTTTGGAGAAGCTCCAGTTCTCTAATCGCTCATGTTGCTCACCTACACGCTCTGAATGCAAAACACAAGCAGGAAAACAGCAACTGAAGTAGATGTGCCTGAGCAAGAGTAAGAGTGGAAACACGAAGAAATGAAAATCCATCGTCACTCCTGGTGTTTGAGGCATCGGAGGATGGAATTTTCCTTCTTATATTTCATTTCCAGGATTTGTAGCTCTCCATTCAGGATGGATAGTTATTGTGTCGCTGTTGACCAGGAGATAGCCCTGAAAGGTTCTGTGGCTTTATGAAATAAGGTCACGGCCGCAGAGCGACAGGGGCAAAACTAAATTATAGCTGCAAGCAGCAAATACAGTGGCCGGTCTTCAGTCGAGACGTGTGGACGGAGAAAAGTAAGTTCTTGCATTCCTGCAGAACTCTCATGAAAAAAATTCAGTCTGCACTTTTGGCAGCTTAAGAAAATATAAAAGTTCTGTTGTTTTGCCACTGATTGTGATTAAAGATTGGATCAGCTTCAAGAGGAGGTTTGATGCTTTTTTTTGTTCACAAAAAGGATAAGTTATTACAGTTTCAGATAGAATATTTAGCTTAGCCTGCTTCTTTTTTATGAGGAGGTGGTTTTGCTGAGTTGAACGGTAGTGTAGCGATTCCCTTTACGCTACCGGCTGATGCAAAGTTCGGACTTAGCTTAGACGTGCACCCATGTAAATGACGACCATACTCTTCCATATGTTTGGCGTTGACCTTTGCCGTTTATTCATTTTCCATTTTCTTATTTGTGAAATATTAACCAAAAACACACAAACTGGGCACAATCGAAAAACTGTTTTCCCCTCTGCTGATCAACACACCTGTCTGGAATCAATCCGTTAAAATAACCTCCTGCCCTCCTCTGACCCGGAACAGTTACATTAAATGAAAATACTGCCCCCTGTTGGTTGGGTGGAACACTCATGAAATAATGAGATATAATGGCTCCTACAGGTAGCGATTACTGTTACAAAAAGATGGAGAGACAACAAGAGAAAGTCACTGAGCAGAAGGAATCGTCTGTTTAATCACAGACTCAAAGTGTTTCTTCACATCGGAGGTTTCCTGCTGGAACTTCACCTTGAGCTTTGAAACTCTTGACACTAAACTTCTGTACAAACTTAACTTCTTTTTTTTCCATGCGCAGTCATTTTCCACTGTCCTTAAACTTGGATGAAATCCATTAATCTGTCCTGCGCGGAGCTCATCTGATGGCGAAGCAGAGCTGAGGCAGGAAACCGCATCAGCAGGCGGCGTCTCACATCGCTGTGGAAAATTACATCCCCCTGCTGGTCCTGCTGTCATTTACCTTGAGTGGCCGTATGACGGGCCTTTACATTATTAAACACGGTGCACGTGCTCCCGCATCTGTCATCACGCTGGCCTCTCCTGCTTGATTGGCTGAGGTTGTCATCAATCAACATGCCGCTGAATTGTCTTGGCGTTCAAATCAATGGTGGGACTGAGGAGTGATTCTGACCTTGGACTCATCCCTCCGAACTCCATGGAGGGTGGAAGGCGGAATTAAATTCCCAAACTAATAGATGAGTATTTATGAGTGCTGTAAAGTCCTCGACCTAAAGCATTTACTCTCTGCCCATCCCTGTCTCTCTTCAGCATGGCATGAAATTAACTATATGGCAGTGAAGTGGGCTTTTCTCGCTCCAATTTCACTTCTGACAAGCTGAGGCTAATGGAGGAGGTGCCTTGGATTAATGTCTCGGCGCTTCGGTTAAAAACGCCCCCTCAGCTGACTGAGTGGTCGAGTTGTTTGTCGGTGTCAGTGACTCACTTCGCCCTTTTTTTTTTTTGCATCAGGCAGAAGTCGACTTCAGAGGCAATTAGTCAGAAGGAGTGTTGTCTCTCATCTGTTGTGTCCAGGACGGATTGTTTTGTCGAGTGCCGTATTGAGTGAATTTAATCTCCGCCTGCAGACTTCTCATTAAACGATCATTTTGTCACTCCTGAGCGTTTTTGTTAAAAAAAAAAAGAAGTTTAATCTCACGCTGAAGTTTACCAAACATTAACCCAGTTCTTACTTTTTGTTCTCCGGGTCACTATCGACCTTCTTTTCCTGGTTGCATTAATGGGTATTAAGATTTGATTTTTAAAAGAAATCAGTAAAACTGTCAGGTGAAAAATGAACCTGAAAAGTAAAAGTTACAACAATTAAAACCACGAGTCGCATTATTTATTAGTGTTTACTTTTCTCTCACCAAAAGCTCATTAAATACAAGTTTATTGTGCCGAACTTTGGGTGTTTTTTTTGACAAACAATTAAAATCAGACATAATGAGTCTTAAAATTTCAAAAGGATTAAAGACAGAATCACTTCTGTCTCCCAGAGCTTTATTCTAAGCCTTCAGAGCTTTAAATCAGCTGAGGTTCCTGCTCTTTAACTGTAATTGATTGAACTGCCTCACGACACCTATTTTTTAACCAGAAAATGTAGCTTGAGCTCCACAATATTCTAATTTCACTGCGTGTTTAGAGATTTATTTCTCTGTCTGACGCGTCAGTCATTGTCCTCCATGTATTAAAAATGAAAATCTCCCGGAGCGTTCCACTTCGTCTCCTCTTTAGAGTGTACTTACTGACTCTGTTCTCCTCTAAACCGCCTCTAAAGTAATTGAGATGAGCCACCAGAGAGAAGAAACTTGGAGCCAAGTCAAAACTTTCATCTTTTATTCACAAGCCGTGGCATGAACGCCATCCCAGACTTCCTTTATCTCTTCAAATCCTCCCAAAAGATCCCTTTTCTCTCTCTTTTTTTAGTTCTATGGTATCTCTACATATGGAGCTGGCATGATTTTCTGATAGTCCTATTAATATCAATTCAAATAAAATATAACAGCAGTGAGTCTCTCAGACGCAGGTTTTTTATTATGAGAAATGGGGTAATTTGGCATAGAAGCATGTGGGTGTTCGAAGAAGGCCCATCACTTATCTAAATAGCACAGAGTCATATGCTGAATGTCAAGTTATTAACTATGGCCATAATACAAATTCAACTCAGAGGCCAGATTAAATTAGCAAAACGCTGAGCTGCTTCCTAATCAAAAAAATGGAGAGCTACTCTGAAATGGATTTGTACTACATCATGGTCATTTATCACCGAGATGAAGTCAAGCAATATGTTTTGCTTCCTGTTTTTCACCAGATGATGCTCCAAATTAAATTTGTTCGTTGGACGTTTTGCCCTATTAAAAGCATCCATGACGGTGCTTTTTTTGTCTTGCAAGAAGTTGAATTATGGTTTTATTTTCAGCCCTGTTTTTTTTCTTTTTTCTGTTGTTTCCATGAGCTGAGTCGTCTTACCTGGCTCGCTCCGGCTCCAACCAGCTTCATGCTTGTAGACAATATGTTGGAATTGCCTCCAGTGCTTCTTCAGACCGCAGGGACCTTTTTCATTTTGTCTGCACGCTCGCTTCTTGTGATCTGGGGGAATTGAAAAGTCAGTGCTCAATAATAGAATAAATGGGTTTAAAGGGTTAAGGTGGAGAACCGTGGCCTTATCCAGGTGTTAGTGAAGGGTCCAGACACAATGTCTTACTTGTCAACCGTAGACGGTCCACATGCTGCAGATTTGTTACTCAAGTGCATGATGGTTTTTAATTTTCAGTGACCTTCTGCTAAATGTTTAACATATTTTATTGGAATTTTTGCTCCTCTGAGATTAAAATCTGTTATGTTAAACTGAACTTTTCATGATGCTGTTGAAAAAAGAAACTATACAATGATTTTAGCTGAAGTTAATCTCTGAAGCTCTGTTGGCACGTGACAAGGGATTTCCCACATCTGTGTTTCATGCAGCTTATTTTCCACAAGATAAGCATCATCTGTATTTAACTTAT
>JAPZDY010000013.1:3851851-3865133 GCA_029783645.1 Ctenochaetus hawaiiensis | reverse complement strand
TGAGTAACTCATTTCTAGTGTGAAAATAAGTTTTATGATGATGTTTTGGTCCTTGAGGTGGAAGAATTACGTCAAAGACAGATTGCATTAGTGTCCTGGTTTTGTTTTGTGCATGTAAACAAGTTATTACAGTTTAAACAAACAAACAAACATTTAGATGGAAAACAGGATACTGTGACATGTAAACACCATGTCGAACTTAACGGATGCTCATTGTTGCCACTGAAATGATTGAAAAGGTAGTAAAAATGTGTTATTCCTTTTTCCAAATATGATGGGACTCAAAACTAGAATACTGGTTTGCATGTTAATGAATGTGAAGAGTTTTCTGACTCTCTGAAAAACAATCCGGACCTGCTGTGAATGAAATCACTTGCAGTCAATTGGGATCACAGCAGCTGCGAGGCCCATCGACATGTTGATGCTCTGAACCGCGAGAACCTAGCACTGATTATAATGTCAGCACTCATCCAGTCAAGCCACAACAATAATCAGGCTCGGTTGTCTGAACTGCACACCTGTAAAGTTTCGTGACTGCATCATGCACCATTGTGGGGCTTTTTGTGTTTCCAGATTGTTTCTACAGTCATATAAACATCTGGCAAAGTGCTCAAATCCTTTGGTCGGTCCTGCTACAATGGCCGTCTCCAGATGCAGAATTCACCATGATGACAAACACACATACTCAGAAGGAAGAAAATAAATAAAAAGTAAAAATACTAGCCGTGTTGTTGCGGCTGATAATAAAACTATACATTAATATAAACATGTAAGAAAAAATACCATCGCAGGTGTAGTTTCATTGCTGGTCTCTCACTCTCTCATATGGATTCATAGTGCTGAATGAACAGCTCGTGTAAAATGCACTTTTACTGTCTGTTGCTGTTTGTCTCACTAAGACACTCTCATCTCTCATCATATACTCGACTGAATCTTTAACATAACCGTGTTGTGCACTTCCTGTAGTGCACATGTTGTTTGTGAGGCAGTTTGAACCCCTTTCTCCTGTCTGTTGTTTCGTGTCTGAAGGCTTTAAATGTCGCCTCTTCAGTCTGGTTCAGCTCACCTTTACAAACAGGTTATTGTATTTAAAGTTTTTATTAGTTTCAGCTTAGAATTTAAATATTTAAATATGCATGCAAGTACAGCTGAACCCTAAAAGTCACTGGTTTAAGTCATTAGTCCAAACAACTTTGGGTCTTTTTGGGTCGGTTAAATCCATACAGTTTTGTGTTTTAGCCACATTAATCCTCTCTGGTAATGACAGTCCATGAAGTTGAGCCAAACAGTGGTACAACGTCTTCTCCTGCTGTCCGTCGTGTCAACTCTTTGGCTGACGGTGCTGACGCTGAGCTCGGCGGGAGCGTCAGAATTTTATAACTGAAATATGAACAGGATGCACACTTCTTCACTCTCTGACAAAAGAGGAAGAAAGGCGTCAAAATCAAGCCTTAAAGTTTTGTATTGGACAAAATGTTTGCACCTAACAGCCAAATCGAATTTGATTTCATAGAATTTCTGTGTCAGGTAAAGTCCAAAAGCTTTTATTAAACAGTCATATGATCACATATTTTCACTCAGAAAGACCACAGTGGGGTTCTTCTTAAGTTTCTGTGGTGTGGAGGACACTTATGCTGTGCTTGGACTTGGATTGGCTTTTGCGCTTTTTGCAAGAGATAAAAATTGGCTTCAATAAGTGAACAGCATCTGAGAGCTTCTGCCGTGTGTTTTTGCCAATAGGGAACAAAGAACTCGTCGAAAATCAATGTCATCACACTGAGAAAGTGTATGTTTATACCTCCTTTGTGGCAACATGATACATTAGAGAGCATTAGTGCTTTAAGACCATCGAACAGGAGCTTTCCAAATGTGTTTCACACCGACTGGATGTCAACGATTTTCAATGGAGCCTTGAAAGACGTGTTTTTAATTCATGTTTATTGTGGTTCTGTGGTTTAAATGAAGGGTTGCATGCTTTAAATGTGAACCGAGGCCGGCTGTGTGTAGCTGTGTGCGCTTAAAAGAGAAAAGAGCGAGCGAGAGTGATGGGGTGACAACAAACAGCCAAACGTGACTCATAACTGTTTATGCCCAGGCTTAATGAATACGTTTGGTGCCAGAGGGGACGCGGGGTGCGATGCTGTCACTGCAGAAAGGAAAGGCTGACGTCTAGACCACAGTGATGAACATGTAACATCCTGTTTATCACTTCCCCCTCCAGACCCCGCAAGCACGCCTATAAAGCTATCTGTGACAAGATCCCCGTTAAATACTGATGCGACAACGTCTGTGTTCGTAACACAGCTTGCACACCTGCTTCGTTCATGCTTTTGGTGATTTGTAACATGATTTGCAAGCTAACTTTTAGCTACACTTGAAGCAAATGAGGAAGTTTGAAGGACAGGAGGCATATTGAAAGCCTTAATGATGTTTCCTCTGAGGCAGAACTGCAGTGACCCTCCAATTTTTTTCCTCATTTAGCATCTGAATATAAAATGATTTGATTAAAATTAATGCAAAGTGCATTTGATTTAGATGATAGCTTTCACCCAACTTATCTGAAAATTGATGATGAGCCTCAGTGGTGACGTGTATTTTGATGATGACATTCATGTGTTCACTCCTTGACTTCAGACTGTAAAATTTCTGCATGAATTTTTGAAAAAATGGTCTTATTTATTATTTGCACTAATGCAAACTTTCCTTGTGCCAAAAAAAAAAGCAAAGTTTTGTCGATGTCATGTCAAACGTGCATTTTCATTATTAGTTTTTTTGACATTTGCTCTTTTTGGCACGGCTATAAGAAAAGAACATCTTTGTTAGGAGAAACACCACTGTTTAGCTCTCTTTTTAATTATCGATTTTCTGTTGGCGTCTCTGACATTTCTCAAGGTCAAAGGGGTCAGCTTGCTTCAGCCAAAACCACCACGAAGCTCAGCCACGGCGTGGAAAAGTTTTCTTGGTGAACCTTTGTAGCTCTTGGTTAACCCTGCGCTGATCACATTTGGGATGAACCCACGGAGAACCTGCGCTGCATTTTAATGGGCCTCCACTTTTTTCACCATAGTGATAGAGAAGCAACCTATTATGTGTTCAGATTTATTGGAAAGAAGCCATTTTGTTGTTGGTGTTGGAATAATTTAACTGCTTTTTTGACACACTCTAAAAGAGAGAAAAAATATGTCAGCTGTACATCTAGAAATAACAAAAAAGTTGCATATTTGCTCACACGTCCTTGGAATTTGTATGAACGTTTCATCTTTAAAAACCTGTGCTGAACAGGAACTAATATTTGCTGCTTTTTTGAAAAGAAGCAAAGCCATGAAAGCAGCATATTTTATATTTTCACCAAACCAACAGTATTCGAGCTCACGTTAACCCATGAATGCACTATGCACCGGCCCTGTGTTTCCATTTGGCGATAAGCCCCTGCATTGCAGAGAGTCAGGCGCTCTCCGTCCAGCCCACATATCAGAACAGGGTCACTGCTTCACTGCCGGGGGATTCTTATTGGACAATAATAGTGCCTGAGATACCCAGCAGGTGCCTGAATAAACCCTCTAATAGAGCAATTATTCTCAAACAAAAGGTCACCTCAGGCGTGACGACAGGCCCGGAAATCAATAAAGCTCCCAATTACGAGTGAAGCAGCGGGCCTATATTTGGTCTCCGACCGCTAGCAGTCCAGGAGAAGATCAGATTTCAAGGCAACCTCATTCCCTCAGTACATCTTTGAGATTAAGTTTCCAAATTTTATTTCAGGAGTCTGTGCTTTGCCCCTCCTTTTTAAAAATGCATAAGTGACTCAGGGCCTTCTGAAGTGGCCCCCCCCCCTCCGATAGCAGATACCAAGGGAGTAACGTCGTCTTCCTTTTTTCTCAACTCGCATAAAAGATTACAATTCTATCTCCTCGGCAAGGAATGTTCAAGCCTGTTACTTTTATGTGGCAAGAGAAAGCTGAGACCAAATATTAAACGCACGAGATTACAACAAGAAGCTCATTCAATCTGAACAACCAAAAAAACAATACAATCACAAATATGATCAGATGTGTGAGCTGGTAAAGCTTTGAAGCCTCTCAGAAGAATGACTTTTCAAACTTCTGAGTTTTGTTGCAGCTCATCTCTGTGGTTATATCAGTGTTTCCCTGTTCAGAGTCAGTAGGAGGAGCTTGTAAAGTCAATCTGTGATTGGTTGTTATGTTAATTAGCTCTCAACACAAATACAAATGTTAACGTAATTTCCGGACTATAAGCCGCTACTTTTTTTCGACGCTTTGAACCCTGCGGCTTAAACTACGATGTGGCTAATTTATTGACGAAAATAAACGAGAACGTGTTTGACGAATTAATTCTGAGGCTGTTCAATTCCGACACTGAAGAAGACAGCTTTAGTGGTTTTAG
This sequence comes from Ctenochaetus hawaiiensis, assembly GCA_029783645.1. Taxonomy (NCBI): domain Eukaryota; kingdom Metazoa; phylum Chordata; class Actinopteri; order Acanthuriformes; family Acanthuridae; genus Ctenochaetus; species Ctenochaetus hawaiiensis. Next base: position 3,860,729 of record JAPZDY010000013.1, on the reverse strand, counting down.
TTGTTAATGTAGTGGGTGTGGCTTATATCCAGGTGCGGCTTATAGTCCGAAAAGTACGTAAAGTACGTAAGAAAGTAAATATTCTGTCAGCTTCCGTACCAAGCCTGTTTGAATAAAGACGTAGGTGCGCTGATGCCTTCTGGACACCAGCGATGAACATCCAATGGACGAATCACAACGTCCGATAGCGATGAAGCACGTAAATCAAATGGCACTTTGATGCACAGAATCTACAGGCGGCAGTATGGACATTAAAGATGTAAACAGTGTGTTCGATCCCAGCGTGTTTCTTTTTCACTGTTTTCAAAGGAGAAACCAGCGATGTTCAGTTACAGGATTGCAGTTTGAACGTTTAATTCCTAAAGCAAGTTGTTCATCATCGCACATCTGCTTTCTAACAAAAAGTCCTGAGAGATGTATAATGCTGCACTTTGCAGCACCTGAACCCTCGTTGTTCCTAAAATACCTTAAATCGATGAAGGGGGAACCATAGGCTCTCTGATGGAGCTCTTAAAAAAAAAAAACATTTCCTGTGTTTGTGATTATTTTTCACAGAATTGAACGCACATAATGCACATAAAACATCAACTGTGTTCCTGGAAGTGAATTAGCACTCGGAGAGCCATTTTCTCACTGCCATTACAGTGCGTGACGACACAGCAGCCTCTTTTTTTATTACCCGTAATTTCAGCGCGAGTGTCGTCTGAATGCAGACAGTAAAACACGGTGTATTATCTAAACCGACGTAAAGCTGGTAGTAAAGATCCATCTCAGCGGCGGCCTGAACAAATCACAATGTGTGTTGTTCTTAGAGACTGGATGTAATATACTTTCCTCTAAATGCAGGGGCAACATTGATTTTGAGGGAATTGTTTGTGTGCTGGCTGGTTGAACAAGCTATTAGTTTACCGCGAGTCTTTGTATTCAAGGTCATGCCCAAACTAAATAGGTGCTGGACTTAAATCAGAAGCAGTGCTGCACTTAGCGCGAGGATGTTAGATGGCTTCAAAAGCTTTACACCAGCAGCCATCGGTCTCTCTTGGCTTTGATTCAATGTCGTTTTTTTTGTACTTTTTTCTTTAAACATGCTGTTATTTCGCTGTTGACTACCCTAAAGATGTAAGAACTTTTTTGAAACGGCCTCGCTTTTGAGCAGGAATGCATTATTCCAGTTTCCAGCGCCGTCTCTGTGCCCATCCTTGAACAGGCGGCTTGTATGTACCTTATCATTTCCTACAATTCAAAGAAAAAACAGCCAGCAGCTATCTTGTAGAGTCAGAAGCCATCTTTGAGTGATCGATGTTGTCTTTTGTGTCCAAAGAAACACTTACATTGTTCCTGTCAGGCAGTAAGTTTGACGGCTGTTTGACAACTTTCCAATAAGTTGTTGTGCGAGTCTGTGTGTGTGCTCACAGAAAGTGTTGAACGCACTTAAAAGTTCATGTTTGATCATTAAGTAACTATAAAGTTATTTTCTGACGGTGCTGTCACAGCAGCGAGGGGTCAAACTCTTTATTTCCTTACAGCCGTCTGCTGAGAAACATCATCAGAGTTCAAAGCAAACCATATGTTTTCTAACTCCTGTCTGTGGTTAATGAAACACAAATCTTCTGAAAGAAAACAAGCGGGAAGTTCACTTTTCTTGAGGAAACATCATGTTAAAACTGGATAACTGTGGGTTTGTCTGTGTGTGTCTGCGTGTGCCGTAACGATTCTGTAAAAAGTCGTTAAGTCTTATAAATGTTCACATATGCCAAAAACTTCTTTCTTTGTTTTTGTGCTGGGATCATCTATCAATAATATCTATAATGCTTTTTTTCCTTCTTGCCTATTTTATATTTTTCGCTCCGGAGCTTTTTTTACTTGTGATTTTTGAACGTTTTAACGGTAACTGCTGAGAAACACCATCAGAGTTGAAAGCAAACAATACATTTTCCAACTCCTCAGCTTAATTATTATTTAGTATTATTGCTACTATTTAATATCATTTACTATCAGAACTGAGTGGACATTAACCAAAACTTTAAACGTCTTAAACCAGAGCTGATGTTTGTTGTGCTTGTTGCAGTATTTTCACTCAACATGAATGAATCAAGAAGTAAGCTGTCATGGAGGATAATGGAAACTATAATTAAGGCACAACATTGAAGTTATTTGAAAGCAGTTTTACTTGTTTACCAAATTATGACCTCTCTGCTGTGAGTTTGAACAGTCCAGCAGAGTCCTGCATAATTAGATGACAAATTGACAAGTCGGCATCGATAGCTTTACCCTCTGGTAATTGACATACACTATTGACTCCGGTGCAAGAGGCATTCCGCATGAACAAAAACCTCGTTAGCCGTTTTTTTTTCTCTGTGCATATTGACATCAGCACACGCATGAGTGAGTTCAATCCCCGCTGGCTTCACTGTAATTGAATGGCATGCAAGAAAAACCTCTGTCTCACGGTTTCCTGCAGTAGCTTTTCTTCTTAACCCTCTCTCTCTCCAGACGCTATCAGTTCAGAAAATACCTTAAATTTCTCCCCTTCCCTTCAACTTCTGGAGTCACATTCACCAATCCAGTGAGAAACTACTGTTGGATTTTCAAAATATTCTTGTGGGAACAGAGAAGCATTTGCCCTTTCAGTTAAAGAGAGCAATAAATGTTTTTTTTTTTTGCAGTAGAAACATCTTCTTGAACATCGCAATGGCCTTTTTAAAAGTTACTTGTAATTAAGTGCTATAATGTTGTACTAACAGCGGATGAACAGCGAGTGGTACCATTTTTGAGTGATAATTATGAAAAAAAGGCTAATTTTTTTCAGTTTCCTTCCAAAAGAAACCACAGGCGAAAAACAAACAAGCAAAAAAAATTGTATGAGCTTGTTCTGATCTCCAATCTCTGTAATTCAGGTGTAGCTCAGACATTCAAACCACTTCATTGGAGTTAGTGAAGGATTATTGTTCAGGTTGAGGAAAGATGGTGTCAGGGTTGAACGAAAACAACAGAGCAGGACACGAACAAGAGTTTAAATTGTTCAAATTATGCACTTATATAAACTCTACCTTCGGATCTTTTTGCAGTGATGTAACAGTGTGATAAATGTCACGCGGCACTTTGCATCGCCTTTGCAACCCTTTTCAAAAATATGCTCATTTGCTTTCCTGGAGTGAAACTTGAGGAAGTGAAGCTCTCATCCAGTCTGATCATCTCCTGCCTCACAATGCACAATAATGAGAGTGGCATCAGTGTCATGTACGTGTTGAAAAGTGTTGGACTTTCATGTGGGAGTTAAGCCTTTTTTTTTTCTTTTCTTCCACTTGGAGCTTGCCTAACTTATTGATGGACATATTATCCTTATTATAAAGAGATTAACCACCAGCTCTGCCTCTCTGTTTGGATCTGACGTACATGCGGAGGCCGACACACACATTCCTCTGCTCTCAGACACACTCGCACACCGTCGGCCTCTCTCTCTCCATTGTAGCTTGACAGGAGAGCAAACTGCTCCCCACTTGTCAGAAAGGAGAGCACTTTCTCTGGGCTATTTTTAAGGTAGAGGCAGGAGCGAGGTGGCGGGGTGGGGGGGGAGGCAGAGGATGCATGTTTTTCTTTATTGAAAAATCAATTCTGCTTTGGTGCTATTTCCACCTGATTCCCCATGATATGAAATTTAAAAAAACACCACTTTGCACCTGGAACACTTTGTTTTGAGGGTTTATTAGGACCCTTTTCATGTGTTTGAGTATTAAATGTCAGAATATGTGACTTGGGTTTGGCTTTACATGTTGCTTTGTGGCTAATTATGCCAAACATCCTTCTCTTCAAATGCTATCATTGAATAAAACGGGTATCGAAATTAAAGCGCAGCTGAACCTGACGCACGTATACACGTGTGTGTGTGATTACGGCACTTTGTGTGACTCACACTGTCATCAGTCTGCATCTGGTCAGCTCCGGTGCCTCGCAGTCCTCGTGCCTCTGCATCAGGGCTTATTAGCCGCGGCCCGCTAAGCACATCCGTCAGAGCCGACTGCCTCCTCCGTCTCCACGATTGCCGTGACTGTTTTGGCTCACCTACGAATTGGTTCAGGATCAGCGACCGGTTCAGTGGTGGCTGTTGTTTGAGAATTATCTTTATTTCAGTGCATTTTCCATGCCAGTAATTGTCTACTCGGGAAACTGAAGTGCCCGGCTCGAATTGAAATGTCAAGCTTTGTATCAGGGAAGACAGGATGAAGAGACCCTACAGAGGAGCGCTGAGCTGTTTTGATGGAGGTGGTTGAGTTGTTGAAGCCATGTGATTATCACGACGGCTTGTACTGTAATTATTATATTAGTATGATAGACTGAAGGATGCCAAGCGTGCAGCAAGTAAAGGAAATGGCGTCTGGTGGTTTTTACTCGAACACATCAAGTGTTCTGACTTTGCTCTAACAAGCTTAAAATGTCGGATGTAAATGCATTTTTGAAGATTAAAATCAGAATTTTAAATTCCGATGTTAAACTTTGTAAAGACACTTTTCCTGCATATCATTTGCCTCCTTCACCTTCACCAGTTTTTCTCCTTATGCATGCACTGTTTATAATGCATGCAGTCCTTCATCTTATGCATGGAGAAAAGCAGCTTGTGGCGAGGTGTGCCAAAATAAGAAATAGCTGAAGCACAGAAATGCACTCGATCTTTCTGGCTGATTAAAGTTCCTCTCCAGGCACTGATTAAACCAAAATAAATAAATAAATAAAAATAAATCTTTTCACTGTTCAACAAAATTGCACGTAAAGAAGTTGTGTTTTTTTGGTCCATAGACTTTGATGCAACCCTGCACCTGTGTCTTCATGTACTACACGTCCAAACCCAGGCTGTGTGAATCTGTCTCTGTTTGAAACTGTCACTGATTCACTGCAGCTTCAAGGTGGAAATCAGCAAATTAGAAATAAACACAATGTGAAAGGCTGTTAAAGAGTTTATAACTATGTCATTTTATGTCCTGTAACAAATAATAAAACAGCATGTCGACATGCTGACAAGGTTAATAACGTTACCTGTTTATTTAACAAAAACTGGGTTATTATGACTTGTTTCTGAATAAAAACTGTTTTAGTTAACATCATCTTTTTTAAATATGTCAGGGTTTTACTTTTTCTTTTCTGCCCCAAAACGCCGAGATTACAAAATGCCGACTTTGTCTTCTTTCATAGTTAGTCAGTTAGCCTTGAATTTTTAAAAACCTCGCTGTTGGTTGAACTTCTTTAGTCCTTTGAAAGAGCGATCGGGGGTTAAGTGCCTCAGCTCTCAACACTTTTTTTCTTAGAGGTGAAAAGGTCATTTTTAATTTACTGTCTTCACCCAGTTTTCTTTATCAAGTCTGGGATTTTAGGGCAGCAAATTGTTAGTCAAAGTTAAACATGCAAAAACACAATACATAACTGCATGCTCTGTGTTAATGCATCAGCATGTTAATCATTTTACTACTAAATCTTGATGTATTTGTGAGTAGAAACACATTTTCAGATGCTAATGCTCTCTCTTCAGGCTGTTTTTTGGCCAAAAACAGACTGAAGAGTGTGCATCCTGCTCTCTATAGCTGGCTTCGAGGCACTGTAATAAACTGTAGTGGTGCTAATTATAGCATGCTTAATTGCTCACAGTTGCAGCGCTAACGTGGTGATGTTTAGTAGGTAATGTTTAGTACATTTACTGTATAAAATGGTGAGAATAGAAGTGGTTGGAGTAAAATTTTACATGATGGCGAAGATGCTGGTGTAGCTTTATGATAAACTGACAGAAAAAGCTACATAGAGGATGGAGGAGCAGACAAAGGTTAAATAAGGAAAAGTAAAGAGACAACAGTTGGAAAAGCAAATCTAATTCAACAAAGACCAGACAAGAATAAAAAAATTCAATGTGCAGGCAAATACCAGGAGACAAAGGAGAGATCTGAACATCATAAAGCAAACTGGATGTTAGAAGAGGTTGAAAAGCTTGAAAGAAAGTACAAAGAAGAATTTGTGTGAATACACAAAGACAGGAAGTGAAGTTATCTGCAAGAAGATGAGATACTTTAAAATGAAACGGGGGGAAAAAAAGGAACAACAAAGAAATACATAACCTAAGGGGCAGTGTACGATATGACACTGTAAATGAAACATGAGACTCAAGACAGCTCATATCACAACCAAGCAAAATTGTTTTATTTCTTTGCCTATGGGATGCATTTAGCCATTCTACATTTTGGTAACAGGAAGTGCAGCGTCGCGGCAGCTAATGATGAGCTGTGATGGAGCTGAATCGTCCCTGTCATGAGATGAAAAAGACAGAGCACGAAGATGAAGACAGAAGAAGTGTATGACGACACATTTGGGCAAAAAATGTGATTTCTGGAACAAATGAGCATCCAGATGGACAGAGAATTGTATTCCAGGAACTTTTTGAGAAGTTTCTGTGGCTCTTTTTTTTTTTCTTTGAAAACTCACCACGTTTGCAGTTCTTTCAAACTGCTGTAAATCAGAAATGACTACACTCTGTATTCTCTGCAAAGCTACAAACTTGCACAACGACAGCAGAGTCCACAGGGGGTGTGTGTTTCATACCCAAAACAGGGATAACTCTCCAGTAAAACAAAACTTCTTTGTTATGAGTGTAATGTTCCAGTGAGATCAAGACGAGGCTTAGCAGGAAGAAAAACTTCAGAGGGATTCTGTACGCGTCGGAGAGAGAGAGAGAGAGAAAAAAAAAAGATACTCTTGTTGATTTAAAATTACACCGCACAACTTTATGCCTTGTGGCAGCAGTGTAAGTGTATCTGTAGTCCTGCTCTTGTCTGCCTCAGTTGGCCAGGTTCATGCCTAGAAAACCTGATGAGCTGTCTGCCTTCAAACAGCACGTATCCTGAGACCGAAGGAAACCAGCATGTGGAAAACCCTCACAGGCGCCGAAGCAGCAGGCAGATCCTGTTTTTTTTTTACATTACTGCCCTCCTGCACTGTCCACCTTTCTCCTCGTGTTGTTCTGACGTCTTTTGGTTGAAACAAACAAGCCCGGCGGGCAGTGATCATGCCTACAAACATCCAGTGTCACTGAAATATATAGATATTCAGATGGATCACGTGCATTCAGCCAAAACACACATGTGTTGTACCTTTAAAAAGACCAATATGTGATCCATGACCATAATTTATGCTTCAGCTTTTGAACTGGTTGAAGTTAGCATGCTAACCAGCTAGTCTGTCCTCAAGCCAAAATACTTTAAAGACTGTTGTAAATACATTTAAACATGGCAGAGACAAAAACAAACCCTGGCTCATTCTCTAAAGTTGTGTTCAGTCCTGGTTTGTTTTTGTATTAGAGGTGGTTTAAACACCAACACTCATCTGGTTTTTAAAGTTCCTGTTCCAGTTAGATTGCACCATTTACTGAGCTAGTAAAGTATCGTATCAATTAGTTACATATTGTTATTGTAATGTATTAGTAACAATTTGTATACAGAGCAAAAATTGAAAAATAAAGTTGATTTTCTTTCAGGAAATTAGTTTTTAATAATGCAGATGAAGTTGCAGCTATAGTTAAGCTGCAGGATGAGGAACTGCAGGCAACAGGCAGAAAACTTTCAGTTTTTCAGCAACATTCTCAACTTTGCAAAACTTCACAGACCTCTGCCGTCAAAACTGCTTACACAGTCTGCCTAATGGCCTCATGCTGTTCACACAATGGAAAACTAAATTTGATCTCATTTTATCTAATAGAGGTCATAATACTATTTTGTTTTTATGGGTTTCTACATTAAATATTTTGCTTGACTGTAGCACATCAGCATCACATTCAGAATAACAAATACTGTTCCTACATAAGTTCAGGCAAAAAAAAAAAAAAAGGTTGCAATTTACTGTAAATGCAAAACTGTTGGATTATCTTCAAAAGTATAATCATGGCTTATTTCTGTTGGAGCTTTAATGATCAAAATTATATCAAAATTTGTTTATTGGGGGCTCAAATCAAGTCTGTCAGACAGTTTAATTGCAATAATTTAGGGAAAAAAATGGTACAGTTTTAAAAATAAACATTATTTTTTCAACAGACACCTCTGTCACCTTCAGTTCCATTCTAGTTAGTTTAAATCTGGATCCAGGTAGATCCAAGATGGCTGCCATTTTGTTCCATTCTAGAGTGACTATGTTCTGTTTCCATGGAGACCAGCCTGTCAGTCTGTTTGGTTTTGATCCTGTTGTTTGTTTGTTTGTTTTTATGACATCACACTCTGATCCAACTTTTTTTTCAAAGTCTGGCGATGATGTCACAACATCAAAGGAAATATTTTCAAACAGAAGTTTAGACTTGAAGCACTGAAGCATCAGAAGTGTATCAAAGTTTAGACTTGCATAGTTCACATACGTTCCAAACAACACAGTTTCACAGCTGAATTTAAACAGAGTTCATCATAACTCCAGTTTACAGCAAACAACTATCTACAACAGAGCTACAGAGACAGAGATCAGATTCAAGAAAATGTCTTCTGGTTTCAGTAAGAAAGAGGAAGAAGCGAATATTCTTGAGGAGATTTCTATAATTCGTAAGGACATAGAAAACACAGAACAACACAACAACATGCTGAAATCACAAATAGAAGAGGTCTCAAGAAAGCCTTCCAAGGCAGACTTGGAATAGGAATATAAAATGTTGCAAAGTCAACAAAAAGCAATCCTGGATTTAAACAAAGACCTCAAGAAACAGCTGGAACACTTGAACAGTAAAAAGTCAAGTGTCAATGAACTTGAGGAACAATGTCGTTCTGCTAAAAAAGAACTTCAAAACATCGACCAGGAAAACCAAAATCTTCAGCAAGTTGTTCAGATGATGAATGACAAAATTAAAAGCAGCAAAGATCTGGAGGAC
>JAPZDY010000013.1:3781659-3798851 GCA_029783645.1 Ctenochaetus hawaiiensis | reverse complement strand
GTCTGCCTGGATCTGTTGCATTGCAATACAGTTATTACCTTTTCTGCTACATGACTCATAAAATCTAATGCATTAATAATGTACTTACTATATTAGTAACGTGGTCTGCACAGCAGGACTGAGAAACATAGAGAGAGAGAGTGAGTCTCCAGAAGCTCAGCTCGGTGATCATCACAAAAGAAAGGCATGCTATCTTATTATTTAAGAAAAAAGCAAATGAGAGATGTTTCATCATTACTCTCCCTTCTCCTATTATTACTTCCTCTCTTTTTTCCACCTCTCTCTTGTGTTCATCCACACATATAAAGACTCTTCTAGAAACTTTGCCCTTGACTTGCAAAGGTGACTTGGCGAGCTCAGCCAAGCGAATCCGACAGGTGGTTTCACTTCACATGCAAGGATTCTTTAGACTGCAGCTGCAGAAGTCAGAAGGCAACGATTATAACCGGCCTTTTTTTAAAACTGTATTTTACTTATCATGTGCAAATACAGCATAAAACTCTGCTGGTCTGTCCCTCCTTAGAAAATAAGATCCAGTCTTCTCTGACTGAGCTGTGCCAGCAGAGAGCAGGATGACACATCAAGTCTGATTGGACTAAATGCAACTGTTGGCCCTGTTTCCTCTTGTCATATGCGCAGAAATGTCCGGGGTTATAATTAGTGAAAGAATGTCCAGAAGTGGAAAGATACTACGGGCACAATTAATTCTGCAGAAATGCATTAAAGACCAAATGTACAGGCGAGTTCGTAATAAGGCTGTTTGTCAAATGATGCTGCATATCAAGTAATTCCACCAAGTGTGCGCCGTTAATGAAAATGCTAATTGGTAGTTGATGACTGTTAATTCCCCAAAGCCAGCACCCAGTCCCAAAGATAAACAGCATTAATGAAATTTTAATTGCAAAAGTTGATTCAAATGTAGCTTGTAGCATAACGTAACAATAAGTCAGAGTGTTTTGATGCAGCCCAGCAGAATTAATAATGAAGTAGAATCACCGCAGCCGTGCTTTTTGTGTCACAAAGTTCCCTCAGTGATCTTTCATTTGCATTATTTCTTAATAACTCACCGTCTGTCAGCGGAGGAGTTTGTGTGTGTGTGTGTTTGTGTAGCAGCAGAGATGAAGAACTGCTTCTGTCCCTCATTATGTTCTGTTGAACAAGAGTGTGTGTGATTGCTACATGATTTTAAACACACCCCTGCGCGCTAAGTGTCTCAAGAGGAACCCATTAGGTCACAAGTCTGAAATGAGCAGAAGTGACAGACACACACACACACACACAGGTAGCAGCAACCCAAACACTGAAGTCATCTGGTGAAGTGCTCGGTGTGTTTGTACCTGATAAGAAATTGGTGTTCGGTTCATTTTTTTGGAGAAATGCAGCTGAGTCCTATTTTGGTCGACAGCTTGCGCTGAGATTAAAAGCTGTTGTGATTTATGACCTCAACATTTGGTGCTTTGGTGTGTTTTTGTGTGCTTTTTGTGTGTAAGTTTGGGAGGGAGGTTCAGAGTGAGAGTCCAAATATAGAAAACAGGTCAGGGAGCAGCTGAAAAGTTGCATTGCTTGTGGGGCAGCCACGCTGACTTTTTATTCTTTGTCACTTATTATTGAAAATATTATACTTTTAAGGGAAGCAAACTCTAGTGCTTGTAATTTGGATGTTTTAATTTAATGGTTTGTGATTATGTGGTATTTTCTTTTGGTATCAATTTATCAGCTTCTTCTCAGCTTATCATCTCTAAATCCTGATTTCGAATAGGTGACAACATTTATGCATGAAAAGTTTAATGAGTCTCTGTGAAGAGAAGACAATGCAATGCAAAGAGTGCTCATTATGACTGCATTTTCTCACATTTTTCCGACAAGTTTTTTAATCCTGATAACTAACAGCAGTGTGATTCTGTTGGCTTGCAGCCACGTCATTAACTCGTGTCTCCACTGTGTGAGTTTTTAATCACTGTCATTTTGATTAATGATGGTTTTCTTTTCACCATTCCAGAGGAGATTTTCCAGTCCCATATTGCCCACTGGTGGTCCCCTGATGGTGCCAGGTTGGCGTATGCCACCATCAATGACACCCTGGTACCCAGGATGGAGCTGCCCATGTTCACAGGCACACCTTATCCAATCGGGAAGGAGTATCACTATCCAAAGGTGCGGTTTTATCCCCACCACTGCTTTGATAACCAGTCATTTTTAGTGTTTTATCATTTTATTCTCCTCCTCTTTCCTTGTCTTGTCCAGGCCGGTGAGGAGAACCCAGTCATCACTCTGTATGTCGTGAACCTTAACGGTCCTCTTCACACCATCGAGATGAGGAGACCAGATGATCCCAGGATAGGGTGAGGCGTGCGGACCGTCACCCGATCCATCTCCCTACTCTGTCAAAGAAGAAGCATTTCACACCTCCTGCATTTGTTGCATAAATTAGCATATTTTGTTCATATTCATGGATTCTCTCATGTGAGAAATCCGTCTCCATGTTTTCATGTTTCTGGCTCTTTTGGTGTACATCAAATCATATTGTTTTATTTTCTTTGGATCATTTTGTAATTCTTGCAATAATTCTGTAAATTGTATTTCTCCAGTGATGCATTTTTACTTAATGCGGTCCCACGTTTGGTCCCATTAAGTTTAATGCCTCCATTCCTCTGTTAGTATTTATACCCTATTTATTATTCCTCCTTCGCTGTGGCTCATTATAAGCTGCTCTAATATCTCAATTTCTCTACAAAAGATCATTAATGTTTCATCTCTATTTAAAATTCTATCATTATCTGCAATTAGTAAATGGAAACATTTTGGCACTTTTTTTTTTTGTTCATTGTCTCATTTTCTGAAAATTTTCTTCCCTCTCAGTGATTGGTCATTTAGCCGCTAACGATGCTGATTCGCAGACCTCGCAGTGTAAACAAAGTTAAGCGATTTTTAATAACTCCTCTGTGTTCGTCAGTGAGTACTATGTGACCATGGTGAAATGGGCCACAACCACCAAACTGGCCATCAACTGGCTGAACAGAGCCCAGAACATCTCCATCCTCACACTGTGTGAGGCTACAACGGGAGTCTGCACAAAGGTACACCTGAGTTCTTCGTGTGTTTGCTTTCATGTGCATTATATGTAATTTTTGTATGAAATAGTCGAATTGATTTCATCTAATCCAATTGTTTTCGTACACTGATCTGTTTTTCTACAGAAACATGAGGATGAAAGTGAAGGATGGCTGCACAGACAGGTGAGAATAATCGACTCTCATGGAAGAAAAATTTGGAGTTTTGGATTCAGGTTAACTTGATTAGATTAAATTCTTATTTTATGTAATTAAGTTATATGAGTTATGTTTATTTCCTTTATGACAATAATCAAAGTTACCATTTACTCGGCTTCATTATCCAACAGTCCTCACCTGGATTAGATGATTTTTGCATTCACCAACATTATCTGTAGATCGCTGTGGTTCTTTAGTATTATTTTTCATTTGATAAAAACATTTGAATGATCTTCTCTGTGTATCTTCAGAACGAGAAGCCTCTGTTTTCCAAAGATGGGCTGAAGCTGTTCTTCACACGTGCGATTCCTCAAGGAGGACGTGGCAAGTTCTTCCACATCTCCATGTCCATCTCCCAGGTAGGACAATGTTTACATGTGCATCAAGAGTTAACAAACATGTATTAAGATTATTTTATTTTGTGGTTATTGTTTTCTTATAAAACAATGTTGTTTAAAATGTATTATAATAAGTATTGAAATTTTTTTTAATAGACGATTTTGCAATTTATCTTTATTCTTGGCAATTTATGTGCATTTTTATTGTCATAATATGCACTTGGCATCATATAATAATATTTCCCTTTTTCTTTTATTTATTTTTCCTGACTATCTCCAAAGCCCAACACCAGTACAGACACACTGCAGTCCATCACGTCTGGAGACTGGGATGTCACCCAAGTTTTGGCCTATAATGAGGACAGCCAGTTGATGTGAGCCCCCACAAAACCCAACCAAGCCAGCATCACAGAACAAGTCACACAGCAAAACATCAAACAAACAAACAAACAAACACAAAACATCAGTAAAACACAGTTCTGCAGTAGTTTCACTCTGTGGAGAAACACACTCTTTTATATCGGCATTAGTATGAGCAAACCAAGCTAACATGCATTGAAGCACTTCTGTTTTTATTAACTATGACTTAAAGTTGATCAAAACATTAATTACATTTGTCATTATTAGAAACAACAGGCAACCTATCAGGAAACAGATCATTCCTTGCATGAGCTTGTAGAGCAAGAATGCTGAAGATAAAAACTGAAGTGGATTTATATAAAGACACATTTGCTTAACTTGAATTATTGAGAACTGTGACGGTGCTGCTTATAAAGTATATCTATATGTGATAAGAAAAACTTAAAACTAGCAAGAGACACAATGACCACGGACAGAGGCAGAGGGAGCCCACATTGTTTCTGTCCCTGCGTTTGGGTGTTTCAGCACCACGGACAGAGGCAGAGGGAGCCCACATTGTTTCTGTCCCTGCGTTTGGGTGTTTCAGCACCACGGACAGCTCACAATGATCACATGTATATCGATTCAAATCTGTGATAATTTTCAGCACTGATGGTACGTTTCTAAACATCAGTTGCAGTTAAGCCTCATGTTCTTCTACCAGCTCGTAGAGTTCCTGACATAAACTGCTCTAAACGTGTTCAATGCAACATCACCGTTGTCGTACCCATGAGGAATGTGACTCATCCCCATAAGTCCCGGATAATTTCACACCCACACTCCCGACAAAGTGAACTCAACTGTGAGCTGACTAACATGATCCCCCATGTACACATGTGGCTTAAAAAACCCAAAATACCGCTCCCTGGAGGTGACAGGATTCGGCCTACTTCTATTCCAAAAGGATTCCCCCATCATTTATTTATGAAACATCTATTCTTGTGACTAGCTGAGTCATTGTTTGTTTGCTCCAGGTGCTTTTTTTCATGCAAAACTTTGCAAAACTTACAAAATAGACTGCACAGAAAGAGAAGGATATGTTGTATGCAAGTAGGTTAGAGCTTAAATCAGATCTGCTGCCATGAATTTTTTTCTCTTATGTTAATATAGATACTTCTTGAGCACCGAGGATGGTCCAAAGCGGAGGCATTTATACAGGTAATGATTGCTCTTTGCGTTATCTCAAGCTGCTGTTGTTTGAGATGTGAAACAGGCTCATATTTTGCTCATTTGGATTAAAAAAAAACAGATGTTAAACAGAACAGAAGTTAAATGTCGTGTTCTTTGTTTTCACAGCGCTGACACCTTTGGCTCGTTCAACCGGCGCTGTCTGTCATGTGCCTTGTCCGACAGCTGTGGCTACATCAGCGGCTCTTTCAGCCATAACATGAGCTATTTCTTGCTTAACTGCCAAGGTATCTAACACAGCGTCTTTGACTAATTGCATGCTTGTCAGAAAAGTGACAAAGTGCTTTTAAAATAGACTTGGTCTTTGTGTGTCTACTCTCCTGTTTCTACATCGATCACGCTGTTTCTCTCATCTACGTTTGAGCCATACAAGATGTGACAGACTTGACAATACCAGAAGAACAGGCAAAGTGCAAAAAAATTCGAAAGAGACATGAATCATGTTTCTGTGATTTCAGTCCAACTGAAGTGAAGCTCGTAGCTCCAATATTTAATCACTGGTTTGACACTTTTGGGTCAGTCATCTCTGAACCTTCGTGTGTAATCATCGCTGACCTGTGATCAAACAGAGAATGACCACAACCATCAAACACCAGATATCACCGAACGTCAGTGATCCTGCACCTCATACATTTGTAATCCACCTCTGTCTTCACGTCCCGTCTGCAAGAATTTATGTGATAAGGCTGTGATATCATTACCCCGAGGAGAGGAAGGAAAAGAGGGGGGGGGTTGTGTTCACCGTGCTCCTGTACTGTGTTTCCAATTTGCTAAGTGCATCAATCACTTCATATGCTGTCCCTTCTCTCTCCAATTTGAGGTTTTAGGGCTCTAGCTTGAGGAATATTGCTTCATTTTGTGGCCTTAATATGGAAAAGCTATTTCAGCAAACGCCTTACGTCAATAGAATAATCAAAGAATTGTCTTTGGTTGACATTCAAAAGATCCAGGATGTCTTTCTCTGGTTTTTGCTTGTTACTCTTTAATTTGTAGTCACTGGAGGAGACTATGAGATTGTGAATTTGAAGATGAGCACAGACGCAAACAAAAACTAAATTTATCAGAGTACCTGTTTGTTATAACTTTAGAATAAATTAATGCTAAACATCATCCATTTACTGATGTTTATACTATAAAACAGAGCCTCCATATGTAAGCAAATATAAAATTACCCATCTTTGTTTTTTTTTCCTTTTTTAAAATTTTCTAATCCCATCTTCAGGTCGAGACATCCCTTTTGTAGCCGTCTACAAGACACAGTTAGACGGAGAAAGCGAGACACAAGACAGAGAGAGTAAGTATTTCAACCAACCTTGCGAATGCAAATGACAGATTTGCATTTACAGGAGTCTGAATTATGTTAAGGACATTATGAGTGACCTTGTGACGCAGCAGCATGATGGTTACATCGAAAATAACCTTGTCAAAAGAGGACAAACGTGTTTCTCTCGCGGCGCAGAATGGCAACCTCTGCACTGATTCACTGTTTGTCTACAAGCCAAGTCCTGCATAATGGAAGTAATCACATTACTCCTCACAATAGATGTCCTCATTAAATTATGACCTGCCCAACGGCTATATAAGCGTTCTATAATTTGATCATGACAGTGTGCTCCTGCGTGCCAGTCAGTGTCGTCTCGTACCAATATGATGTCCCTTTCCTGACTTTGTTATGAGAAGTCAGTTAGTGTTTTCCACTAGATTAGCAATGCAATCCAGCAGCATAATTATTAAAAAGGGTAGCAGCCACGCCAGCAACCCTGTGAGTCTGTACTTAAGCTAAATGCTAAAGCTGTATGCTAACATGCTCACAATACCAATTTTGACATGCTAATGTTGAGCCGTCATATAAATAACCTGTTATGAGTTAAGCATTGGCGTTTTTAGCATTAGAATTTAACATAAAAAGGGAAACACAAAGTCTGACAAATGTAAACTCTTTGTAAACGAAAAGTCAGAGGATCCTCAAAGTCAGTAGGGTTAATTTGCTTAAAAAAAACAGATGTATATGTTCAATTTTATTGACACTTTCTGTACTTGTGAATTAAATAAATTAAAATAAAAAAGCGTGAAAATAAGGATGTTAAAAGTTACTTAATTTTTGTAATAGTATGACTCTTTTCTGATTAAAAAAATGAGAATATCTCAATCAGATGGAAATTAAAACAGGCTGATTGAATTTTAGTTTTAAATTCATAATGAAAGGTTTTTACTTTAACTTACCTGCAGGTGTGATGGACTTGGACTGACTGTAAATGCTTAAGCTAGTTATGTTTCTGTTTGCACATTAATGCTGTAAACTTTGTGAATCTCATTGGTTATTCGTGCGCTTTCAACAGGTTTTACAGAAGTACATAAGCTGGAGAGCAACGAGAACCTGAGGCTGACCCTGGACTCCATGCAGATGCCCACAGTGGAATACAAGGAGCTCAACATGGACGACTATAGTATGTGTCCCGTGTCTGAATCTGAAGTCTGAGTATCAAATAATCTGACAGCTAACAAAGAAAATTTTTAAAATGAGACAACACAATGCAGAGACATTAAGTCCTCACATATCACAGACAAAATATTGATATTGTAACATTGGCTAAATAAAGAACTCCTGCTTTTTGCCTTTGAATGGGTTTCTGTATAAGAGGAATGCAATGTGTCTGAGATTTAACATGTATTTTATAGTTTGACTCAGTGAGTAAATGAGTGAATTCATTGTGCATTGACTGTGCTGGATCATAAATAACAGCTGTTTGTGTGCATTACAGCCTTGTCGATGCAGATCCTCAAACCTGCCGGCTTCATGGACACAGCGCACTACCCACTGCTTCTGCTAGTGTATGTATGAACGCATGTCTTCTACACTGTTTTGCATGTAGAGCGCACTGCAGACTCAAACAAAGGGAAACTGCGGGTCAGCAGCAGTGACTGATGACCACAGGTCACTCTGAATTATACGTCGGAGCCGTCCTCACAGAGTCTTCATCTGGCATATTAATCTAAAAACGCCGCTGCTTTGTTCTCTACTCCAGCTGGATGATAATTACCCTGTGAGTGAGGAACTTAGCCTCCTGACCACCCTGCGCTTTCATTAGCATTTCTTTCCTCAGGCCTTTAATTATCTTTTTACTCTTCAGCTCAAATCTGAGCCTTTCAGAATTTGGCCCTGACACAATCACAATTCACTCTTACATTGATGTTGTTCTATTATTATTTGATTATAGTTGTTTTAATATAAATAGAAACATTTTAAATCAGATACCACATGTGTATTTTACATGCATATTAGTTTTGGTCCCAAGGTTTTTTTTTTTTATTATTTTTAGGAAAAGAAAGAAAAAAGTGTTTTGCATTATAGAGTCTTGATTGCACTGATCTGGCCGTCTGTGATCGTGTTTGTGCAGCGACGGGACACCCGGTGGCCAGATGGTGGCAGAGCAGTTTCACATGGACTGGGCCACGGTGCTGGTGAGCAGCTACGGTGCCATCGTGGTGCGCTGCGATGGGCGTGGGAGTGGTTTTCAGGGCACCAACCTGCTGCACCGGATTCAGAAGAAACTGGGCATGTACGAGGAGCAGGACCAGAAGGATGCACTCAAGTATGAGACTTTATTCATATTGTTCAGCTGAATTAAGATAATGTTAGTCACTGGAGGTAGACTTTAGTAATAAGCCTTTTATTCAGTAATAACTTCAGTCCCCTCCTCTCACATTATCTGTATGTTACTTTTGTTAAAAGCGTCCTGGGTTTAGCACCACCTGAGGCAGTCAGGATTGACTTAAAGAAGTACAAACAAAGAGTGTTTTCTTTCTTTATAGGAGATTATTATTTTTTAAAATTTGTAGCATTCACAGATATGAAAGAAAGAGAGACAACAGACGCATTTCAGTTAAAATTATGACAATCTTATCCATTTGGTTTTAATGTCTGAGCCTGAAACTCAGAAGAAGTTTGAAATGTTTTTTAAAGGTGATGTCAAAGCAGAAAGTTATGATCGCAAATTGTAGTTTTGTGCCAGTTATTGACTACAGCTGTTATTGGGAGATGATTTATACAAGAGTATGAACAGAAACGCTCTTCTAACTGTGAACAATGTTTGTTTTCATTTGCAGTTTTCTTTTGAAAGAGCCGTACATCGACAAAACCAGGGTTGGAGCTTTCGGAAAGGTGAGAATAATCTGTGCATGCTTTTATTACGCTAAACTTAGACTTTAGTATTTAATGCTGTAAATATTAGATGCATTGTGGATGCACAGAATAAAGTGAATGCGCAGCTCCTCAGGCTCTGTGTTAACATGCATTTCTGTCGTGCCTCAGGTGTACGGAGGCTACGTGACCAGCCTGCTGGTCAGCGGCGAGGATTCTCCTGTGAAATGTGGCGCTGTCCTCTCACCCATCACTGACTTTGAGCTATATGGTAAGCTGTGTTTGTTTGAAATGATTCTTTTACCTCTGTTTACTACAGTCCTTGCTGTTTGTGGTAAAAAAAAAAAAAAAAAAAAAAACTCTGCATAATCGTTTGTGCTCAGACAGAAAGCAATGAAAAGGAAAAAGGCAGACGGAGATTGCAAATGTAGCACCTTTAGCCCTGCAGCTGGGAGTTCATTCAGTGACTCTCTGCTACATGTACGCACTCTGTGTGTGTGTGAGCAAGAGAAAAGAGATGAGCTTGTTCACCTTATCAGTGTGATGCTGCAGATACACCTGGAACCCATCATATCATTGCCAGGCAAAGTTAACTACCTCAGCCTCACCTCCATTACTGAAGGATAAAATGTGTGAAATGTAGAATTGTGCGCATGAGGAGGGAGAGGGAAGGCGAGACGTGGCACTCTTGTAGCTGCATCAAGTCAGGAAACTGCAAATTAAGGAGGAGCTGGGTGTTGCACTGTTACTGATTTCCCATCTATTTGATTTCTCTCGCTTTGCCAGAGGGGTGAAAGACATGGCACGACACTGTATAAGTTTGGAATTGCAAATGAAGATGCAACAGCTACCAGACTAAAGAATATGTAAATGGATGAATATATTTAAATATGGAGTAGGAAGAAACCTGTAAAAAAAGTACTTTTTACAGTTCACTGTGGCCAGAGAACGAGACAGAAAAGACACACTGATCTTGTTATTAGTATGAATTTATGATGTGATTTTGATGTAAAAGCAAATTGCTGACTGAGACCTTATTTCCTCTGCAGCCTCTGCATTTTCAGAGAGATATCTCGGACTTCCCAAACCTGACCCGAGGGCGTACACGGTAAGATTTAATTGCATTTGAATGTTTAAAAAAAATCTAGTTGTGATAATTACAACCCTGATTCCAAAGAAGAAGAAGCTGATTCTGTGTAAAACATAAATGAAAGAGAATGTGATCATTTGCTTATCCTTTTAACATATACTTAATTAATAAATAGTACAAAGAAATTGTGATGTTTGACCTCAGCTGGGTTTAGAATATCCACTTTGTGAAGCACATGATGGCTTTTACACACCATTCAAACTTCTTTGGAACCAGGAAATAAATTGTAGTCTCTCATTCAATCTAATGTGTCGCCTGTTGCGTTTCCTATTTTTCAAATTGTCAGATGGCAAATTTAGCACACAGAGCGTCTCAGTTCATGGATAAGAAGTTTCTTATTATCCATCCAACAGCTGACGGTAAGAAAAAGATTTTCATTTTATTTTTTTAATCTTCTGAGGCAAAAAAAATGTTCAGTGTTTGTCATTTCAGTCAATGTTTCTCTCTGTTTTTGCCCAGAAAAAGTCCATTTCCAGCACACAGCAAAATTCATCGCCCAGCTCATCAACGAAAAGGCCAACTACACCTTACAGGTATGTGGTTTTAGTTTCACTGGTGTGTAATTTCATTGGCTGCTGATTCAATTTCTTCGCTCGTCCTTCTTCGCCTAGTTCGGTTCTCCAACCTTTGGGAGCTTTGTGATCCCAGTGGGATCCCGCAGCAGGCAGAGGATTAGCCCTCACAATGCCTTCATTCCACATAATGAGATTATGAGACCTTCTTGGGCATCCTGTGTTAACACCAGGACTAATCCAATTAAGACACAATGCACTGCAGCTGAATGTTCATTTGAGCTTATTACGGATTCACAGGTTACCGTGCACACAGGAATTAACCTGGCATCTCAGAGTCCTAATTGGTTTAAGGGTCAGTCTATATGAACATGCTAAAACAGACTAACTCTGTCAAGTTCATACTCCACATGTTTAGTTTGAGTCATGTTTAGTTAATTTTTCAGTCCGAGAAAGTTCACGATGAATATTTACTCTCCTGGCTTTTAATCTGAAGAGAGAGATTACAGCGCATTTTCTTAAAATCTGAGGTTCAAACACACCACAGAAAGCTAGACTCTGTACGAGGTAAATTCAAAAACCGGTTGCACACAGAGAAATCTGAAACCTTCAGTGCAGAGCAGACTCGCCAGTACAGAGAGTGACAGTTCGCATTACCACAACAAATAACGCTGTCAGCCGCTGCCAGTTACAAGCTAACAACCTTAACAAATAAAAGATGGATATTGGATTCATGAGGCGCCTTCAAGATCCAAATAAAATTCTATTTTAGTATCATTTTGCACAAAATCCTTTTGAATTTCTTCTTTACATGAGAGAAAGTAGCTTTCTAGGGCCAATAAATTAATCATTTTGAAGCTAGATTTTTCAGTGGCGATAGCAAAGCCTCCTTTCTCTTTAAATAATGAAACAGAGATCTTCCCCATCATAAGACTGGAACATCTTCACCAGTGATTCATCTTGCACTCTACCGGCCCAACATAGAAGAAATCTGTGGTGAAAAGCAGCCTTTTACTCATGTAAACCTCTGTTTTTGTCTCTAAGATCTACCCCGATGAAGGCCATTTCATCCACAGCGAAGCAACAAGGCAGCACCTCAGCCAGTCCCTGGTGAACTTCTTCGAGGAATGCTTCAGGCTACCAGAAATAGTGTTTGAGGAGGCACTGGAGGAGGAGAACGAAGATGAGGGTTAGCCTGGCCTCCTGAGGCTCATGTGCCCGAAATCCTTCCCATCCATATGTTTCGCCTACCCTCAACCTCCATCCCGTCCCCGTGCTCAGCACAACACCGGCATTCAGCTGTCCGCAATATGCAACCTTCATCCGCTCTCGCTCAAGTTGATTCGGTTTGCATTTGGACTCCCTGTGTCCGCATGCTGAACCTGAGACTGCCTTTCTAGCAGACGACGATCTACTCCCACATCCCTCCACCCATCTTCTGCCCTGAGTTCGAACCCAAAAACGCCGTCCAGAGAGCCAACAAAGACTGACGAGCATACGTGACGCTTTGGAATATACCAGTTGATTTAACAGGAGGCAGTCTCCTTTACAGCGGGATGGATCAGCTCCTCAAAGCAGTGGAGAGAAAGCATCAGCTCTCACACAGACTTTCGAGCTGTGAGGAGAAGGAACACCTTATAGCACATAACTGGTGGGCTTGTATATTAACGAAAAATCCGACGCCTTGTGAAAAAACACTGGTTGTTCAAAACAGGCGTCCGGAGTTGTGCAGATACAGGAAACGTTACTATTTTTAAACTTGTGAAGAACTTTCATGTTGGACTGTGGTTGTGTCTGTTGTTCTTACAGTATGTAAAATAGCACACAAACATTCACTCAGCTTTTATGAATATGTCTTTTTTCAGTATTTATGTTCGCCCTGATGTTGGTTTCATCTCGTAGCTTCATTTTTATGTTTTGTTTTTTTTTTTTTTTCAGTGATGCTGACCGAATTCTTAAACTGGCAAAATGTTTGGAACAGGAAAAAAAAAAAAAAAAAAGCCATTGGTTTCTTAACGTTTAAGTGGGAGTTTAATTGTAATGCAACGGTTTTATCAAATGTTTTTTCAAAAGGTGAAAGCATTAACTTGTTTTAGTCGATGTGCCTTACTTTGTCAGAAAACATCCTAATGTGGGAGTGCATTAATGAACTACAACGCGGCTAATTTTATAAGAGTTACAGATTTTGGGAAATTAGCGTCTTTGTTGTCTTGTAAAGAGTTACATGTAAAGATTGATTCCACTCATACCTGCCTGGTAAAAACCCCCATTGTTTTATAGTTTTGGATCTTTAATACCTATCAGATTTTGATGGGAGTACATATCTTTTAGTGTCAAAATGCTATTTTCCCCGAGCTCTTTGAAAAACATATTTCCCACTACACCTGACAAAGGTTTTGCATATTGACATTGCTACATAAAATCCCTCAAGATCAGTGCTGAACCCTTGTTTTCTCCACTTTTTACTGATGGCTTTGTGGAAGTTTGCATTTGAAAAAAAACGAGGAAGAGCACAGATTCAGTCTCCCTTCAAGCATGATGCTACAGCTAGCAGCTGATTAGCTTAGCATCGCATATAAATTGAAAGCAGGTGCAAACATTTCCTCTGGTTTTGTCTATTAAGTCTGAAACTATGAATACATTTTACTGCTGTATAAAACTACAATTTGTGGTTGTATGGGGGGTTTATCTGGGCTACATGTTTAACAGGAGTGCTAACTTCCTGGTAGCAGTTTCCCCCTGCTGTCAAAGTTCATGCTGAGATGAAATGTTTCCTGGATTTGTGTTCATACTATCGAACAGGTATGAAATTAGTGTCTGTCTTTTCATGACTCATCAAGAAGGCAAATAAGCAAATTTCCCAAAATGGCAGCTATTGTTTTGAATCTATAGGTTGTAAAAAAAAAAAAAAAATCTAATTATTGAAATAAATTGTTATGAGAGCTAAACACAACAGTTCTTACTTGATTAAGAAACTAAATGGGATTTGGAAGTTTTAACAGAGAAAAAAAAACAAAAAAACATCGTCCAGAAATATGCCAAACATCATTTTTTCACCAGGCTAAAATGTATAAAATAATGTGCATGCTTTGTTTCTCATAGGATGTTTAAGGATGTTAAGTGAAAGAAAAAAATATATATATATTTAAAGCCGGTAGAGAAACTAAAAAGTTGTTATTAAAGGTGCAGGGTCACTACACTTCAGTGCAAATCAGTGAATACAACATTCAAGGTTGAAGGCAAAGAAACTATTAGGATCAGTGTTTCATTCCAAAAATTATTCATTTGTATATAAGAAGGAAAATTGTGTTAGCTTCAGAGTCAAATGAAGCCAACATGACATACAAAGTGATAAATCATTTAGGCACAAGGTTGATTTTCCATTTTCTTTCATTTGAATGGTCATTTGTGTTTCGATTCAGTGCATGTTAGGAGGTTATTTGCAGCACTATCCCCGATAGCTCAGCTCCACGTGGTAATTTTGACATCTTGAATGTTCCTTACTGGATTGCATTAATTACATTTCCAGTAGTATTGTGATTGAGATCCCAGTCTCGTCAGCTTGATGTGTAAATGTTACTCAAATATCATTTTATTCTAAAAGAAAAAAAAAAATGGAAAAAAAAAACAGTATTACCTGAGTGTTATTTGTGCATAAAGCATTTTGGAAGTTACATTTGACTATTCATTTCTGTTTTCCTGCTGCTGTCCTTGAAATGAGTTAAAAGTGGACTTTGTAAATGCCAACGGCAACATCGAACTTTGCCAGTGGTTGAGGACTTTTTCAAGAGGCTCAACTTTGTTATCCAAAGCATATAAGGAGATTAATGTCAGACTGTGGCATGAAGGTAAATGTTAGAATAAAATAATAGATATTTTATCAGCCTTCGGTCTTTTTTGACTCATCTGTTTTGTTGCTGTTGTAAATTTTAAAGCTGTATTGATTTTTTTTTTTTTTTTGGACAATAGGGAGCTGAACCAGAAATAAACAGAAAATTAACATGTTATCACTGTTTAAGCTGTATAAACTTATGTGTTTTCAAACACTTCAAACACAAACTCAAGCACACATTTATATTCGATTCCAGTCAAATTTTTAACTATGTAGACTAGAAAAACAACAACAAAATAAATAAAACTATGAGCCTGTTTTACATGACAGAATCATAAACAGTGTTTTAGTAAAGCTTCAAATGATCAGCCAGATTAACAACTGGACATTACATCATCAGTATATAGCAGCTTTGAAAAATGTCAATTTTGCTATTAAAATGTAACTTTAATTAATTTAATTGGTAATTAAAATGTAAACAGCAAACATACAAATGTTCAAGACAAACTTCCCTTCACTGTCACCGAGTCTGTAATAAAATTTAATTAACTAGATGTAAATCTAGCTACAAAATATCCAAAAAACATAATCTGACATGTCTTTCGAACCTTAATCAAGACCCATGTAATGTTACACGCCTAAATCTATCCTGTTTCCACTCGACTCTTTGGCTAATTTGTAGATTCAACAGAAGAAGTGAGCAGCAAAGGCTGAAAGAAGCACCTCAAATGATCTGCAAACATTCATAGGTCATGTGATTGAGGCAGCCAATCAGCTGTTTAGAAGCAAAATCACTCTGCAAACAGACCTCAGGCTAAATCAGAAAAAATATATTTCCTCAAAGCTGCTTTTGGATCCAGTGTAAACAGAATTATAGTTGTATATCAGTGCTTTGCTCTCGTCCTCCTCAGATTTAAATCTGTGAGTGTTCTTTCGGGCTGTAAGGAGAGAAAACAATGCAACATTTATAGATCAACAAAGAATCCATCATGCAGCTACTGACTGTTCAGTTAACAAACCGAATATCATTCTGTGTTCGTACCTTCACTGACAAGGAATTCGGCCATGTAGAAGGTGGTCTTCACCGCTGATGGAGAGTGTGGAATGTAAGAATTCTTCCATTCAAATGCATTTTTCTCCGGATGCCACTGTGTCCCATAAATTGGGTAATTATAAGCTGCAGAAAGGTGAGAGAAAAGAAAACAGCTTACGAGAGCAGTTCTCATCAGTTTTATTTTGTTGTAAACTCGGAGTGATGAAGTTACACTGTAGTAAAGTATATGTATATATATATATAAGTATATGTATATAAAGTAACCACCTTCCATCGTTGACACAAACCCGGTTTTTCCATCTGTGTTCGTAGAGAGAACTTTGTAAAACTTCTTCAGCTTCTCGTTTGTGTCGTAAGTCTGAAAGAAGCAGAAAGAGAAACTTGTGTAACTGGGCGCTCTGTAAACAACCTCTCGGTCTTGTTTTCTTGTTCCCAGACACCAACTGTGCCATACTCGAGGTGGAGAAGGCTCATATTTCACAACCAGTATAGCTGGTGGTCTTGCACTGCACTTCTTGTGTGTAATGTTGATCATTAAAACCTTTTTTATTAATATAAAACTAATGAAAGACATACCTTCACTGCCAAACTCCACTTGTGAGAGTTTTCAGTCAGCGGCTGAGAAGCCAGATCCTTCATAAGATCATCTGGGAAGCCTTTGAACAGCCTGCTTTCTTTGGCTTCTGCAAAGAGTCACAACATTATGATGATCAGCAACAGGTTTAACAGAGGTTGGTCATTTAAAGAAGATTAATTATTATTCTATTAAGTATGAGGACTATGTGCTACTAAAACTAGGACGTGCAAACTTAGCAAAATGAGTTCCTTAAAATTTTGCAAAATGAACTTTGTTCCAAAATGCAGATGATATTGTAATTAGTGGAGACAACATACTTTCATATTACAAACATGTTAAACTAAGTTAATATAACAGAAAAGCAAACATGCACATTTGTCAAACTGACAATTGGGTTTGAAAGAACAATTTAAGACCAAAGATCATAGATAATACTAAATTTTAAAAAAAGGATTAGGCATATCTAATGGTTATAATTCAGTCATAACCATTAGCCGCTCAAAACTTTCCACTTGTTTAAGGGCATTTAGTATTAGATCTGTTAAGACAAAACCGTACCACTGGTGAAGTTCAGAGGCAACGCCACACCACTTGTGTTGGTGGATGACAGAAGTAACTTTCCACTCGTCAGATAGGTCAGCTCTTCAAATCCAAGACAGGTGCCCCACACAGGAAAATAATCACCTTTGTCGTTTGCCTGAAACACCACAATCAGCATGCAGCATCATTCAG
>JAPZDY010000013.1:3769981-3781469 GCA_029783645.1 Ctenochaetus hawaiiensis | reverse complement strand
AACATAATTACTATTATTATAAACTTTTTTTTTACCTGGATAGCCAGCTCGTAAAAGATCTTTGCAGCTCTTTCATAACCAGATGAGACAATGCTGACACCTCCACCTGGGTAAAGGATCCTGTTATTTAAGAGGAACCACAAGGGAATTAGTCACATATGCAAAGAAACAGAAGTAATAAAATATCCTGACACAAGCATATGATCTGATGTTCTCTGACCTTTAACTCACTCATACATGTTTTGAGGTTGATGTATTGTCAGGTGCTTTATTTGGTTCCTCTTTCCATATTATAACTGCACATTTGTGGCATCAAAATTTCCACTAGTGCTGACTGTAAGTCTTTGTATCCCTATTTAGCCTAATGTTGCTATTTATTTTGCTATTTATTTATCTGCTTTACTTATTTAAACCATGATTTCTTTGTTTATTTTATTGTAATAAAGACTTGCAGAAGTTGCTTTTAATGGTTCAGTCATAAACAAAGCAGAGTTATGTGAAAAGGTAAAAGTCCAGAAGAAAAATGCTAATTTCTTCTTGAAACATTACAGGCCCTGTTAGCAAATGATGTTATGTTTGTTTGCCATGGAGGCTTTGACTACTAAACTGATTATTAGGTATATTAATTTAAATTCACCCATTGATGGAGTTGAACAGCGCCTTGTACTCTTCTTCTGTCTGGTTAATCCTGTAAAAATGAAAGGGGCAAGTTTAAAGCTGTAGTTCGTGGAGTTGAGAAACAGCAGAAGTGATCTTTATGAAGGTGGTTATTTAACTACGTTAGACATCAGCTCACATGACAGGTACGACCCTCGCCCCTGCTGACTCCAGGTATTTCACATAAGAGGCAGCGATGTAAGAGGTCTGATTTGGTTTCGGTGAATGAACTTCTTGAGCCAAAACACCTTTAAGAAGAAAAACACGAACATTTGAGACACTTTATGTTAGCTAAACAACATGATTCAGCACTCTTTCCTCGTGCACACCGCTCAAAGTGCATGCACGATATAACCTTTCGTAACTTGCCTAAAAAGAGAAATTGGCTTGATGTTAATCTTAAAGTCGCAGTGAATAAATTGCTAATAAACTTACCGATAATGGGTCTGTCATTTCTGACGGCCGAGGAAAAAAACGGCACGCAGGAAATGAAAACGTAAAACAATAACAGTGTCATGTTTCTAAAAGATAAAAACTGCGTCGCACATTTCGATGTTGCTCCTCAACTGCCGGTTAGATACAATGTTGCACACGGAACTTCCGGGGTAGATCCTTAAAAATAAGGGCATCACGCGGAACTTGAAAAAATAAAACACCGTCCTTCACAAATAAAGAAATAGGCGGGAACACGCAACTTTATATATTTTTTTAATGTTTTATGCGCCTGTTATTATTATTATGATTATATTTTAAAAATTGAAATGTCATTTTAAGGGCCCTATCATGACAACAGTATTACTGAAAGGCTAAATATTAACAAAAAATATTTTTTTTCAGTTTAATTTTCTAAGTCCAGTATACAATATATAACATTTTAACCCCCCTCCAAACAAAAAGAAACATCGTTTTTTATGACCTACTGATAGACTTTAAATCGATGAATTAAATAAAGGCCAAATACAACTAATTCTAATGAACTACATTTATTATCGAGATATATATGTCTCTTTTTCTCTCTTTTTTATTGTTTTTTTTTCTTGAAGAAATATATAGATCCTGAGCTATAGCGAATTTTTAATTGCTATTTAATGAATATACCTGACAAAAACACCAGACCCATAACTTTACAGCTACACTATAAGAGCATGATTATTTCACTGAGTTCCAGCACTGCAAACAAATCCGTCCAAAACAGGTTTATACCTTTTTATGCCATGTGCATGAGTATTTAATGAGGAGATATTTCATAATACAATACAAAATTCTGATAATGTCTCTAAATATAAGTGGAATGACTCCTCTCCACCGGTCACATTTGTTTACTTTGATCGTCAAACTTAAACCAGGAAACCAGGAAGTATGTTGACTTTACATTCATCACTCTGCCTGGAGTTTCCTCCACAGTTCAAAACAGTCTCTCAGCAGCAGATTTCAGTCAGCTCATGACATCACATCCTGTCTGATTGCTGACTGTAAGGCGCTGTATGTTTACACCAGCAGCAGCCAGTTTATCATGTAACTGACTGATAAGGTCCTCCGTCAACACCCGCGTGCGAGCCAAGATCCAGGCGAAGTCAATGTGAAAGAGGCCAAAGTAGTTAGAACAAGAGTACACGAGAGCGTACACCTGGTAGTCTGTGGAGAGGACCCAGTAAGGAGCATCTGGAACACCTGGAAAGAAATGTTGATATAGTTTAAAGGTTTAAGATATTCTGTTTTGTATTTTATTAGAATAACACAACACAAATACATCCACGTGATTTTTACCTTTGAAGAAGCTCACACCCAAAATAGCAGGTTGAGAAGCGTTTTCAACTTTTGCAACACCTTCAATTGAATTTATCTTTCCATTTGATCTGCAGAGTGGAAGAGAAAAAAAATGACAGCTAATGTAAATAACAGGGCCATAGGAATGTTTTTTTTTTTTTTAATCAAAATGTTGGAAATATTTCCCCTGCATTCTTACAGCAGCTCCTTGTTGTAGACTCTGACTCTTCCATCAGGTAGAGGACTGTACGTGGCTTGGATACATTTTCCTTTCTCAAACATGGCGGGGAGCTTCTCGATTTCATACCAGGTGCCCATATACTTGAAGAGAAGAGCGCAACATTATTAACGACAATGCTGGTCAGCAGGATGAGTTCAGCAGCAGCAGCAGCAGCAGCAGCAGAGTGTTTACATGGCATCACCTTTAATAAGACAGTAAACATCTGCTTCAGCTAAATATAAATAAATATATGCAAGAACAGCAACACTGCACACATAAATATATTAAAGTATATTAAAGAGTCAGTATGTAGAATGGAACTGAGCAGTGATCCTTAAGTCTTTTTACCTTTGTGACGTTGAAGTCCTCTTGAACAGATGGCTTGGGACAATTACCACGGTGGAAAGACTGACTGTCAGCTGCTGCAGCAGTCAGGAGGAGCACGAACAGCACCTTCACAGCAAAGTCACAGCAGTTAATGTGCTCAAACTGGCTTCCAGTCTTTTGGTCTTTTGATTACAACCAAGTGTAATAGTGAGCTGTGCAGTGTCAGTGGATTTACACAGGTTACATATCAGAAACACTGTGACATTTAAAAAAATAAGTGATACCTGGAACGCTTTCATCTCCAAGTTGCCCAAAAAAACCTCATAAAAGGTCCTCAAAATCAGGTTTCTGTTGTCAGAGTGACAAACGAGCAGAGCGCTGTTTGGCTCGAAAAAAGAGCATCCAACAAAAAAAAAAAAAAAAGACCTTTGGAAGGGAAACATTTGGATATGTTTACAAAACCTTTAACCATCTGTAGGGCCACAGGATGGAGTTATCTAAGAATCACATTTAGCAGAAAGACTCAAAAAAATTATACAGAGCAGTAGACTACAACAACTACTCCAAAAGCTTCACTGGAAATTCTACAATAAGCAGACTTATACAAAGTTACGACATAAAAAGTAATAATTACTTCTGGTAAGCAGTATTTTGTGAAAACCCCGCCAAAATAAAATGTTTTGAGTGTCAAACATTCAGCCTTTGTAGCTATATGAATAAAAAGTAGATCTGAAAACTTTGTCTCTTTGCTTCTTTGTAGTTAACATCAGCAGTTACAGCCATTATAAGATTTAAAGAATTGTCTCTGAAATGTGGTTTAAAAAAAAAAAAAATCCATATTTTCTCTTCTCAAAAAAATACAGGAGAGTTTTTTGTTTGTTTGTTTTTGTTTGTTTTTTTTGCTGGGAAACTTAGAAAAAGGATTAATACATCTTAATTTTTTGTATATTGCTCCAAGTTGCTGAAAGATTCACACTAAAGCCCAGCTGGCGCATTTAAGTGCCTTTATTTTTGGCCAGTTGCATTTCATCCAAGATAAACTATCACAAGTTTTTAATGTGTGTTGGTCAGAAAGACCCACAAAACTGCAGCAGAGAAGTAAAAATGATTGGTTTGAGGGGATTAATAAAAAAAAGTGTGTTTACACATTTAGCAGACATTAGCATTCATTTGTAATTATGTTGCTCCCACATGATGAATGAAAATCAAATATTCACTCTTTCTTTTAGCTAAAAACTCCCACAGGTTCACAGATTAGTTGCTTACTTTGTCTGGAGGAAATATAAGAGAATCATAAGGAAAACCAGGTGCAGTTTGATGTATTGGAGATATTTTTTTTGCACTGAACTGAAAATGAAACAAGAAAAAAGGTTAAGAAAAGAGAAAACTTTATTCAACAAAGCACCAATATTTTTACAAACATGTGCTCTCACTTTTCCCTTGTAACTTATTTTTCTGGTATTCTTTGTTTTTCCTGCATGAAAATATTTTAGCTCGTTTCAGCTGCTTTTCTATACTTGATGGGAATTTGTTTTTTTACACCCAGTTATATTGCATTTAATGTTGTCAACATTCTCCAGGAATAAAGAATTTTTTAAAAAAGGTACAAAAAAAATAGAAAAAAGAGGCACAGAGTGAGAGGAAAACAGCCGTTTAACAAACAACAAACGATAAATTACATTCTTAAATTTAATCATCTGATTTCATGTTATGTGCTGCTGTGACGGTATAAATAAATCATCGAGTTTAAATTAAATAGCCTATTGAGAGTTTTGAGCTGCAAAGAAGTGAGATCGTCAGGATGAAAAGCTACAACAAAAAACAACACCTTCAGGAAATGAAAATGTTGAACTCAATAATATTTTTTTAAAAATAAAATAAAATACAGTGCATTAAAAATTTCTTTGGTGGCAACACTGGCTGTCTGGTCGTCCCACTGCTGGACGAGGGACGATGTAAATCATGAAAACAAACTTCTTGCCCTTAAAACATGGAGTGTAACTCTACCGAAACTTACACGACAACCTGTAAACAAAACAGTGAGAGTAGCTCTTTATGCTTCCGTCAGAAAAGTCTTTGGAAATCTATCACTTATAAAAAAAATTGCCACATTTCAGGACAGTCGGGTTCCTGCTGCCCTTCAGTCTCTGTTGTCGGTCTGTAGGACCACAAAGAGACACTACATCTAATAAAGAGACGTCTTATCCTCAACACACCTGGATGACTGCATGGGGAACAGATGTGTGTCCTCTTTTTGTGACTCAAGCTTAAAGGTGCTGCTTGTTTCATTTTATTGTTAGTTAATCTTTACCCCTTTCTCTTTAAGATGTCAGCATCATTGTTATGACTAAGTAAAAAAAAGGACTCAGGTTTTGTGTTTCATTGTATATTATGTGCCAACAGGTTGAATAAAGAGGGAAATCTTTGGGATTGCATTTCTTTAAGATATAAAACTTGGATGATGAGCAATCCACAAAATAATTCCAGTTCCACAGCGTAGCATCAACTCTGTGTTAGCTTACCTGCTAACCTGTGTTAGCTTACCTTTCAGATTGTAACATGGCTGTTTTGACTGCATCTTTAAATTCTGACCCCTCAGAAAAAACACTGAGTGATGTCAAAGAAGGGAGGGGAAAATAAATACTAGCATCTTCTTTGTGAAAAACGGGGTGTAAAATGTGGTCTTCAAAATGCTACAGATGTGCTAAGAATGGACGTCCTTTTTTTTAATTTGAGAAAGATGTTCAAGTCTTTTCCCCCAGGTGTTCGACATTTAGGGGGGCTTGAACAGGTTCCTTGGTGGAGTGGTCTGGAGGCGGGATTTTTAAAAGTTTTTGTGGGTCTCGATGCAAAGAACAATGTACTGGTTGGAGCAGCTCCTCGTCTGCTGGCCCAGGAGCAGACCTGAGGTCAGGCTCGACGACTGGCCCGTCACAGACACGTGGTCTGCTCGCCACATCTCACAGTGTCTGTCCACCACTCGCAGACCCCTGCTGGTCGAGCCGTGCCAGATGCTCTTCTGAGGCCTGATGGACAGATGAAAGACAGAAACAGTGAATATAAAATGTGAAAAAAAACAAAGGGACAAACAAACAAGCAGGAAGCGGATCGACTTTACTGACCAGAAGGGATCAGCCAAAACATCCCGGCCGTCAAAAGAGTAGATGGGTATCCTGGCACTGATTGGTCCCCCGTTGCCAGTGAAAATTGATCGCCAGTTCCTAAACATCACATCTCCCTATGATAGAAACACATGGTGAATGAGATGGAGCTTGATTAACTGTGCAGAGTTCCCACATGATAAAGTTAGTTGGGGTAATTGTAAGACAGTTGAAAACCAGCGGAGAAGACGACCCACCCTGAGGTTGGTCACAGGCAGAGTGTCCCGGAAACCAGGATAGACCACGTGGACCAGGTCTTGCCTGTGAGAAGAAATAAAGGCACGGTAGTTTGGAGGCAAGCCCATCGCCTTGGCCTGCTCGTAACACATCCGGTCTGCTGAGTCGAGCCCCATCATGTGGCCTGAGTGGGGCTGGTTCAGAGCCACCAGGTTGAGCTGGAGCGAGAACAAGCAACAGTATTAGTTGAGAAGAGTCCTATTGACTCTGAGATGAAGAAACGATAGACAAGGGTTGGTCTGCGCCAACAAACACACCATACTTTGTCTTGGTTTTCATGCATGTTTGTGAAAGATGACATAACCAAACATTTTGGTGCATATTTGTGAATAAAATAAGGAAACGATGCTGTGAAAACCATACAGAAATATAACTGCTCTGGTGAATATTGAGTCTTACCCTTTCATTAACTGAACGTATTCTTTCCATTGTGTCTCCTCTTATCTGATATGCAACTCGAGGCTTGATGATAAATAATGAAAACAGGTATGAATTAGTTTAAAAAAGGCATACACAGAAAAACTTCTAAATTTGCATATTTTTTCTGAGTAAAAAGACATTCGGACAAGCAAAAGTACCTCGTCTTGTGGAATAATGTTGTTGGAGAGGTAGATCAGACTGCCGAGCTGCGGACACAAAATGCAAAAATCATCACTGCAAATTAGATTAAATATATTGTGTCATTTTGGCTCAAGTTACTCCCACTCATTACTGAAAGGACGTTTTTCTCAGTATGTATAGAATTTGTGAATCAGGATTTGATTCAGGCAAGTTTCAAAGGCAAATCGAACTCAATGCTTCACTGAACATGAAAAAAAACTCACTAAGCACCAAACAGAAAAGCAATTTAGCTGCTGTCACACCGTTTTACTCATTACATCAGTTAAGTCTTGACCTGCATGCATATGAATCTAAACAGGAGCAGCTTTGTTTCTGGCTTCTGCAACTAAAACACAACTGGTCACATCGTGAAACACAACGACCCCGTTTCACATGCTGACGTCACTGTGCATATGTGACGTTTCTAGATAAGTTTTGTATGGACATCATGCACATCTTCAGCACAGAGTCTGCACCTGAATCTCTTTCCATCCCTGGGAAACCTTGAGGAAAAGACTTCCTGTAGCTGTGACGTAGGACAGAGTCCCCTCTGCATCGCGGGCGGTGTTCTGCATCATGCTTTCACGGGTCGCAAAGGTTTTCAGCTGAAGAGCAAAGAGAAGGAAAACTGTTCTTAACTGTGGAAAACTTTGACATCATTATGGCTTTGATTTAACAGAAACGAGATGATTTAATGTTTTTCTTGTGGAAAATCATTGAGATGTTAACGGCATCCAGGTGTATTATCTTCACATAGTTCATTAACGTAGATAGAAAAGGGAGGTTCACTTACAAATGCTGCGTTACCCGAAGGTCCAGGAGGTCCAGGAGGTCCAGGAGGGCCAGGGGGTCCAGCAATGGTTAACGCTGCCATAACAAATCCGACGACACAGATTGCTTAGTTCTGATAATCAAACTCCCTCCAAGTGATAAGATTTGCATGAAATATATCTAACTAATGACCTGTACCTGAGCCATATCTTGAGGGTAGCGACGGGGGTCCTGGAGGCCCTGGTGGGCCAGGAGGGCCAACGGGTCCTGGTCTTCCATAGCCTGGGATACCTGGTGAACCTGGAACTCCAGGGTGCCCTGGTGGACCAAGCACTGACTCGCCTTTGGGTCCCTGAAATGTGTCAGGAGGAAGTTATCGATTGCTGTGGTCCGTTTTTCGTCAGAAAGATGTCACGGCGTGTATCCATGGAAACCTGACTCACCACAAGTCCTGGTCTCCCAGGGATTCCTGGTCGCCCAGGCAACCCCGCCTCCCCCTGTTCTCCCTTCTCTCCCTTGATGCCCTGGTCGCCTCTGGCTCCCTGATCACATGCACAAACACACACAAACATTAGACTTGGATCCGATGGCACATAAATGCAGCATGCATGAACAAAAACAAAACAAACCCAAAACAAACAAACAGACAAACAAAACAAAAACACAACAAGATGAAAAAACACTCTCATAAAAAACTTACCCAGCCTCCTCGGGGAAGAAATGAGTCTGGAACAGAGGAAACAGAGGATGTTAGAGAACACAAGACAAAATGTCCTTATTAAGTTAAAGTAAGACCTTTAAATCTATTCATTAAAATACATTTTGGAGTCATTTAATATATTTATGTTAATGTATTATTATTATTAGTTAAAAATTGAACTTTCTCCTATGATTTTCTATATCTATACAGCTGGAGAGCTGCTTTCCTTTGATGGTATTTAATCGTAGATGTAACTCACTTGGTGGCGCCGGCATTCCTGGAAGGCCTCTCTCCCCCTTTTCTCCTTTTTGTCCCGTCTGACAGTTACCTTGGACACAAAAAGCTAAATTTAGCTTCACTTATGCAGATATTTTATTTTATTTTATCATTATTATTATTATTTAATCTTGAGTATTCTGTAAAATTCATCTGTGTTAAACTTGTTTTGATAAAAGTTGTGAAAAGAGGCCAAAACATAACTTAAACAAACAGAGAAATGACTCAAACCTACCGACTGCGATGCTCCCATTAGGATGAAGCTGAAATAATAGAGCACAAACATAATAACAGCAGTCAGAGATGACAAAGCCACTGCTGTTTGCAGTGCAAATAACAGGGTCACAGTGAATGGAAGAGCTGTTATAATATCACCCTCCATTACACATCCTGAACTTTTCATATCATCAATCAATCAAAATAACACATGCAGATTTTCTGTGCAAGTGATTTTAACACTACCTCGTGTTTGTTTTGACAATGAACCTTCACTTTTCCAGACTGGACATGCATCATGCAGGAAAGTCTCTGAACCATCCGCGAACAGTTCTGAGTGATAAAATGTTAGCTGGTACCAGAGTTACACAGAGAAACATGCACTTTATCCATACAGAGAGGGAAAAGAGGGAAAGAGACAGAACGAAAGAGTTTGTGATTAGGAGATGCAAGAGGCGATTGATAAGATCTTGTCTAAAGTATAAAGTGATTAGTTATACATGATACATCATTAACAGATTAAGAAAATACAGTCCAGTGCAACTTTTTCCTAAAATTTCAGGCCACTTTGAGTAAAATGAAGATATGTTTTATAACGTATAGGTAAAGTAGGAGGATGGCTGATTTTTTTTAGATTTAATTTTTTAATTAGAAATGAATAACTTTATTTATAAAGACATGTTTCATCAGCGGAAAGCTACACTGACATAAACTTACAGCCATTTTGCAGTGCGGTCTGGGAGGGACGGGGAACACTGTCTTCAGAAACCAGGGAGGAGAGGGAGGACAGTGAGCACATCAGTGAATAAAAACACACCTGATGATTGTGAAGACATAACTTACAAATGTGTGTTATTGAATGTGTGTGTTTGTGTGTGTTTGCTTACTCCTTTGGGGCAGTTAAATATTCCAGGGCGACCCGGAGGACCAGGAGGGCCAGGAGGTCCCTGAAATGAAGGAACAGAGAGAAAAGTTAAAGTATACAATCACAAAAAACCTTAATAACTATGAAGTTGATTCTAATTTTACAACATAATTAAGTTTAATGACACAAACTGGCACAAATAAATCCATTTACTCTCATTTGTAGATTCTCAACCACTATCTTCTTTATTATTTCCAGTATTTAAACCACCTACATGCATGACTCACCTGCAGGCCCACAGAGTCCCCTCTCTCTCCCTTTTGTCCCATCAGACCTGGACGACCCTGCAGAGACACATCATCCAAAACATTTCACTTACAACAAAAACAGCATGGCAACTACGATTAAACTAAACTTGAATATTTCTGCAGGGGGATTTGGGAAACAGCAGGTGAACTAAACTTAAACTATTGGTCGAGTGTGTGTGTTTTTCATACTGGATGCAAAACAGTTTTATTATCTTAACCCAGAGTCTCCTTATCAATGAACCAACAGGTAACCTGAGGTAAATGTCAGTGACTGCGGGGCCTTTTAATCAAACAGGAGAATGTTTGGTGAGTTCATGGTGCTTACGGGTCTTCCAGGAAAACCAAATTCTCCTTTGGGTCCCGGCGGTCCCCTGGGGCCCTGTTGGGAACAGAACAAAGTGAGTGACAGTCACAGCATGGCTTCCACAGCAGCGGAAACAAGTGCCATTAACAGTTTAATAAAACCTGAAAAGTGACACTATTTGTTTTTACTGATGTTTAAACTTACAGAAATTCCAGCAGGTCCTTGTAAACCATCATCACCCTGTAAACAAAAAAAACATTTGATTCAAACACTTCTACGATTCACACGTTCTATACTGAGTCATTTATATTCTGAAGCCCATGCAAACACCAAACATCCTCTGTGAATTTAACCAAGAGAACAATATGAGGAAAATAATCAGGATCCATAAAGAAAAAAAAAAAAAAAACACTATGACAACAAAGATAACCTTGGCTCCTTTGGGTCCCATGGGACCAGCCAGGCCTGACATCATGGATCCATCTGCTGCAATGATAAATCCTGGCTCACCCTTCTCCCCCTGGACGTAAGCAAACAAAGCATATGTAGACAGAGAAAAGCGACATGCACGTGCACGAATATTTACTTTTTAGAAAACTTAAATCAAATAGATCAATAATAAACAAATATATGCTTTGCTTATTTAGTAATTTAAGTTATCTAACACTCATATGCGAGCAGAGACAATGCATGCTCCTACTTTCAGTCCTGGAGGCCCTTGAACTCCTGACAACCCCATGTCACCCTTTGGACCCCGTGGTCCCTGCAAACATTTAGGAAATAACACAGAAGGGATAACTCTTTATCTAAATGAAGTAAATAAAGTTAGATTTATTTTCTACGTGCAGTTTTATCTGTTTTTGCTTCAGATGTCAGTTCTGTCTGAAACAGGTGACAGCTAAAGCATCGACTGGACAAAACATTGTTCAGTCCCTCCAGGAATTCGCGATGTTGCGATCGCAACAATCAACGCGAATTCAACCAATCTCCGTGAATTCTGCACGACCTTGCAATTTTGTCCAATCACCGCCACTTTTCCGCAATTTTGGCCAGCCTCCCGTGAGTTCCACCAATCATAG
>JAPZDY010000013.1:3740761-3752805 GCA_029783645.1 Ctenochaetus hawaiiensis | reverse complement strand
GCTTTGTCATAGGATAAGGGAGAAGCCTTGGATCGCTTGTTTACAACTCTGACACATGCCGCCGGCTCTTGGAAAAAAAAAATCGACGTTATTTAGAAATAAAATGGCATGTAGGGGTGAATCTACATCAAGGTTCAAAAAGGATTAATCGTGCAGGCCTAACTTCGACACACACTTTCTCATTTGTTTTCGTCCATGAATTAGCGGCGTATAGTCCGGAAATTACGGTACTTGTTACTGTTCCTGCCACCCTGCTGGGCTGATAGAGTCAGTCAGTAGACGTTAAAACATAACAGGAAGTGGTTGGTTTTTCGCTGTTTGAGGTAAAGACAGAATGTGAACAGAATATTGATACTAGAATAAGAAATAAAACTCAATTCCCACATCAGAGCTTTAAAATACTGTAGGTAGAGGAACCTATTTGAGAAATAGTTCCAGCAATAAAATACCTTTTTTCTACTATGAGTCCAAAAAAGCCTGAATAAGCACTTTTCCTCTCTCTCAGGCTCATTGGATTTCTATGAAACACTCCTCAGATTTCTGCAATAAACTTTTAATGAAAGGATGAAAAAAAAAAAAAGCTGCTTGGCTACAAAAACTTCTTTCCATCGTCCTGAAGCGAGTCATCTTGTAGTTTGTCCGTCACATGAACTCACAGAGATATAAACTGGAGGAGGAGAAGATGATGACAGAATGCAGCGGCGGACAGAAGAGGTCTGGTTTTTGTTTCGAATGTCGCAGGTCATGTTTAGCCACCGGCAACGAGATGATTTATTCATGTAACATGTTACATAACGTGAGCTCCTCCTTTAAAAACAAAACAAACAGTTTACAGTTTTAGTTTTAACATCCAGATAAGATTTAAAACTCAGATACTCGACTCTGTTTTCGCTGGTCTGATACATAAAGCTCATAGTTAAGCTGTATTCCCTTTACGCTGAGCTATTTTCTCCTCATCATCACTCCTGTTAAACCGGGACAAACAGCCTTTTTCGTGCAATTACAAAACAGCAAATCAGAGATGATTGGGAGGAAAAGTGCTGAAGCATTTACTGGTTTATTTTCTTTTACAAGAGCGCTGAGAGCAGAGTTAAATATTACATGTGTTGTTACCTTTTTCTCCATCGCACACCCTCATTTCAACCACACAGAGGTGATTTTTTAACAAACTTTTGCTTTTGCATTTCAAATAACCGTTGAGTTCTACATGTTTTAATTAAAGAATAGCCTTTTAAACTCAGTTGTTCTCAGCTTAAGTAATTCAAGATGAGAGATCAGCCATATTCCAAAAATGTAAATCACATACAGCTTGTCGTTTCTGAGCTCTTGTAGGATGAGGTGGCGTGCATAAACACATGAGCTCATTCATTTTTTTCGTCCCCTGTGGCGATCATGAAGTTGCCAACGAAGACTATTGTGTTCATGTCTCAAATGAAGAAATAGGCAGCCGCCCAAACGCCACGTTTTTGTCTCCGTGACTAGAAGTGGATCTGACATCTTCTGTCAAATCGCTGATCTGAACCTGCTGACATGTGGGGACGAGGAATTTACCGCATAGAAGAGCAGCTCTCATATCGGGTTGGGGCTCACTTTGCAAGAGATGTTCGCAGAGCAAACACACCAAAACACACACACAGAACAATAAATCCAGTCCCAATCCAGACTCACCACAAACCTCGCCAGGCCCGTACCCCCGGCGTTCCCCACGAAGATCCCTGAGCTGGCCTCAAAGGTCAGAGGCTGAGGGCTCCTGGTGAAGGCGACCCGGTGGTATTCCTCACAGTCCATGTAGAGACGCACCTGAGGGAGAGGAGCACTCGTCACTCAGATGATCATTATGATGATTTATGGATGCTGAAATCCCCCACAGTTTTTTTTTTACTCAATTATAATGAAGACCCACCTCTGCTCCCTGGACGGTCAGGGTGAACCTGGCCCATCTCCCCGTCATGTCTCCCATTTTGAATGAAGCTGCTTCCTGGGTTCCTCCTCTCGTTCCTGGGTCGGTGTAGTACAATACGACCCGCTGGGAACCATCTTCTACCTCTGACAAGGCTATACCCAGGTGTACAATCTGTGCAAAAATAAACATAAAAGAAAAATACAATGAAAATCAAGAAATGTAGAAGCTTATTTTATATATCTGTGGCGTTTATGTCACCGACCTTTTGGTAAGCATCCGTGATGGCGAACAGCACGCCACCACGCCGGGTGGTGGGTTTAGCAGTGACCGTGACGGCAAAGTCATAGTAGAAGGGGTCGGGGATGAACGACTTCGTGAGACGGCCCACGTTGGCATCCGGGCCGAAGCTGTAGGCGGGGTAACCCTCAAAACCCGTAACAAAGGAGACGGAGGGAGGAAGGGGGACGCCGATCAACTCGGTCAGGTCCAAAGCTCCCTGAGGACCGCGGTCTGCAAAGACACAAAACATGAGTGGGATCCATGTTAGCGGAGGGGAGAGAAACCATATTTATGATGCAACCAAGTGCATCACAGAGTGAAACAGTGACCTAATGACACCATGACGGTAAAATAAACTGAACAAAAAGTCCCGAAACAAAAAGGTACAACATGTCTGACTGATACGTGAGAAAACAACAAGGTTTCAAGGGTTAAACTGAACTTCAGTGATGCAGTTTCACATCTCATTTATTTGCTGTCTCTTAAT
Source organism: Ctenochaetus hawaiiensis (assembly GCA_029783645.1). NCBI lineage: Eukaryota > Metazoa > Chordata > Actinopteri > Acanthuriformes > Acanthuridae > Ctenochaetus > Ctenochaetus hawaiiensis. The sequence goes on along the minus strand of JAPZDY010000013.1, from coordinate 3,750,136 downwards.
AAGAAGTGCATCTTTATCTCTCAAACCTTAATTAGAGTGTTAATGATTTATAACAGATCCTGTTCATCAAAGCAGGAGCACCTTCTGCCATATCTCCCCTTTAGTCATCAAATATATTTCTGAATGATGTGGCTGTCTCACCACATCACAGTTCTTTTCCATCGGCCTTTCTGTCGATGGTCATTCATGCTTTGCACTTTGCAAAGTTTGAGAGAAAAAAGGTGCTGCGAAACATGTTTGTGGCAGATTTAATAAGTTAAATGTATTTAGGAATAAGCAAACACATTATATTACGTCAAATAATAAAGTGAATCCAAATTTATTGTTTTTTTTACAATTGCAAAGAATCCTTGAGTAAGTTTGTCTTTAATATCACCACCAACTAATCTGATGCACAGCAAACCTGGGGTCAAGTAGCAAAGCTCTGGGTGGTTTCTGTGTCTAGACAAAACATAATGAAGCTGTCACATGAAGTGCGCTGTGCACTCGGTGTTTGATGGGTATTCAAAGGTGACAGAGTGCACAATCCAAAGAGAGGAAGGGGGCCGGCTCATTTTTGCATTGGAGCCCCTGAGAGGGTTAATTAAGCCACGGGTCAGAGGACTGATATGTTATTCTTGATGGTAAAACATTCCACAGCGCAGACAGTGAGGAAGGGATCTTCTTCTCATTTAACATCTTAGTTAAAAGGGTGAATAGATCTATCGGAAATCTTTCATATGTATCTTGGATCTGTAGTTTTGCACCAATTCATCCTGATTTCAGTTGTATCTTTCCTCCATGAGCACAATGAATTATTGTGAGAAAGTCTGAGATGTTTTAACCTCGACCATCCGTTTCTCCTTAGACGTTTTTAAAAGCTTGACAAAACATCAGATACACCCCATAAAGTTTGAAGGGGCTTCGATCTGTCCAACGTCCCCACCCATCATCATCATCATCATCATCATCATCATCATCTCACTCTGTAAACTCGCCATTACTGTATGCGCGGCCGAATGCACAAACGACTGCACACACACACACACACACACACACACTTCAGACAGACAGACAGCACGTGATCTTATTCTCTCTCTCCTGCAGACATGCAGGCACTTTGCAAAATGCCCACCTACCACAACATCTCTCTCTGCCCTGCTCTCTTTCTGTCAGACACACACACACACACACACACTTTCCACCTGGTTCTCCTTAGAGGAACAATCGTCTGTTCTTTCGGAGCGTATGGGCAGCAGGGTATAGACGCTGGGCATCTGGAAGGCATTAGGTTAGACTAATACACACGTGTTGCGCAGTGGCAGCTCCTGTAAATTAGGCCCACTGCATGCTGTGTGTGTACCTGTGTGTGTGCGTGCATGTGCATGTGTGTGTGTGTGTGTGTGTGGCCGGTAGGGCTCCCTACAGGAAGAAAGGCACACTTCTTCCCCCATGCATTAATTGGATTAAAACCCCTTCAGATTGAGGCAATTAAAAAATAACGATGAGGTGCAACCCACACCGTTCTGCTGCGTTACCTCCACTGCAGCTCAACTCTGCAGCTGAACTGGATTATTCTGGATTATTCTTTGGTTCCGCTTCTGTTCAGAAACTTTCTCTGAGATTGTTTGCAAAACAAGGTGTTTATGTCGGCCATTAATGTCGGAGTCTTATACTCGTTGTTGAGCTTTTCCCTTTGCAGAAGACTTGTTATCTCAGGCTTCACCCACACAAAACTGAATCTGAAAACGGTGTGTGCCCACATTTCAAGGTTTGACAAAGATCTCCATTCATACTGAAACACCAAAGAAAAACAGCTGCAGTAAATCTCTTCTTCCTCATTTTTGGTGAAAAAAAACAAGTAAAGCTGCAGGTTTTTGCTAACATCTGATAAGGGCTCGGAGACAAACACACTGATATAAACAGTTTCATAGGAATATCTGTATTATTTCTTAACTTTCCTGCCATGCAGATTATGACTGAACTAAAACAAGCTCACTCGATCATCTAAAACCTGTTTTTCTCATTCATACAAAATCCAAGGAAGGCTTTTTTAAAAATATATCCACCAAGGGGGAGTTTCTTCTTTTTGGAAAGCTCAGTTTAGGTGTAAAAACGATGATGGATTGCTTACAGAAGGCCTAAACAGAAAGAAAAAGGATGTGTTTTCAGATTTTAAAGCTTTACTTTGGCCTGTTTCTTTTTTCCATATAAGCTTTTCCAAGTGTCCTAGATGTTCTCAATGTTTCAGCAAGAGCTTCCAGTTAAATATTATTGAGGTTTATTGATCCTACATCCCTCAGACAGTAGCTAGCATCTAGCTGGACCTTGACTGGTGCAGAGGAGTGTGTTGTATTTGGCCTTCAGGACCTTTTCCAATGTCCTTAAGTTCTTGCACTGGCTCCGGACACATCTGACCTAAGGTTGAGGTGAACTTCCCCACTTAGCTTGAAGTGCTACATCGTGTCTGGCTTTTATTTTTCTTTGTTTGGAAAGAAACCGAACCGAGAAGAGAAACGTACCAAGTTCAACAACTGATCAGCTGATTCGGACCAGAGCAAACAAGCTTCGGGAGTGATTGTCTTTACTTTCAGGGACTCATTTTGAGCTGATGCAGTAAAATCTAACACAGTTAAAACAAGCTCTAAGAAATATTCCAAACTCTTTGACCCATTTCTGATTCCAGAGAAGACTGGAAGGGACTCAGATATTGCTGATTGGTCTGTTGGCCTGATCTCTTCTAGACAGAGACACTGCTCTTTATCTTCTCTTTGTTATCGGTGGTAAAATCCTGCCAAAGCGTTTGGGCCAACAGTCTCACAGTGTGGCCTGTCGCTTCACTCCGTCTGTGCCCGAAAGTGACATCACTGCAGATGTTTCTCCACTGGGTCAGAGGCCGAAACAGCTGCACAGACTGCCACGGAAACCAAGACACACTTTTCTTGCACTCTCATAAATTCTCATGATGCAACGGATCCCACACAAGTTTCGGTGAAATCAGCGCTTGCTTACAAATACGGGATGGTGTTTAACACAAGACAGACAGCTGACTGCTGTGAGGACATTTGGTTGTGCTGATGAGTAATGGGTGTTCTCATCTTATAAGAGGTCTGAAAAAGAAAGTGGAGCAGCGAAAATGTGAAACATGGCGGAGGAAGATGTTGTCAGCTGTGAGAAAGTGGTGAATAATTCGGGTCAGGGTGTGACTGCTCAGTGTAATCAGGCCTGGCTGAGTTTGAGCACCACCTGGACTGAAACTGAGGCAAGAGAAAGAAAGGAAGGGAGATGAGGAAAGCTCTGGAGATAGAGTACATGTTCTCCAGCTGGTGTTCACAGTAATAACTTCATTGTGTTTAAAAAAGAAAAAGTACAGGACGCTGCCAAGTGATTAAGTCTTTGAGTCATTGAGACATAATACTGGCTTTAGAAGAGTGAACTCCCTTCTGTTGGAAAGCGGAGGACGTGTTGGGCAACCGGCTAACAAAATGCATGTAGATGAATTTTACTTGTAATTTAGCTCAAACAAATGGCAGCAATGCATTTGATCTCACATTACACAGCTGCAGAGGAGAAAGAGAGATTTCACCGCTTATAAAAAGCAAAGAATTTCCTTAAAATGATTATGTTGATTATCCACCACTATATAAAAAACATCTTTTAAAGAATTTCCTGCATTTCTTGCCATGTTTTTGTTCAAATGTTATATGATATCACTTCAAATAAATACTCCGCTAGCATCCCTAATAATTCTTGGAGACTGAGTTCAAAGGAAATTAAATATTTTTCACTTTGTTCTGTATGGAAGCCCTAAGCAGACATGGTTTAATTTTTTTTTTACAAGCCGTTTTCTCGAGATAACAAGATAAAAACTCGTTATCTCGAGAAAACGAACTTAGTTTTTGAAAACGGCTCGTAAATAAAAAAAATTAAACCATGTCCGCTTAGGGCTTCCGTAGTTCTGCAACTGTCCAGTGGATTCGTTAAAGCCAAGATTTTCTTTGGTTGATTACAGTCCTAAGTTTGATAATAAGGGTGCAACTAAATTTTCTGAAAAGAAATTTCTCTGTTACGGACTCACTTACATTCTAGATCATTTCTAGTTTTTGAAAAAAAAGTGTGCTTTTAACTCGGACTTTGCTAAGATACAAAGATACCTTATTAGCGTTGGATCAGCAGGGCATAACGAAGAAAAAGAAAGGTCATAATGGCGAGGTGATGACAGACGCAGTATTTGGACAGCTCTGAATGGTGCCGGCCACAGTCGCCCAGCTGTCAGTCAGTCCACAGCAGTTTGTAATTAGCTGTCAGATCCAATGAGGGACTGAGTAAATGAAACCTAATCAGACCTCAGTCATCTATGACTCTACAGATGCTCAGATAGGAGTGTGTGCCCTGCAGCGAGGACACACACTTACAGAAACTCACACGTACACTTTGTTTCAGCACAACAAACCAGAACAAATGGCTCATAAAAGAGTATTTACAGATGCAAAACCTCGAATGTTAACACAGCAAAACCTCTGCGGTTGTGCTATCAACACACACTTTCAAACACACTGTCAGCTCACTGTTTAATTATTTCAACCCTTGTTTGTTCCAAAAGCATCTTTAAGTACGACTGACTAACTGAGTAACTTAAATTAATTTTGAAGAAGCTTCAGCAGAAATCCAGATGTCAGGCTGATCTGTCTTTAAAACATTTAAAAAAGCAGTTAAAAGACGTATAGTTTAAAAAAAGAATCAGACTTAATCAGGGGTTTTACTCTCTTTTCTTACAGTTGTAGTACGTAGTTACTAACTACATTTCCAGAGGTCAGTTAGACATCCTGTCACTCAGCAGCTCGCAGGTTTTGACCGACACACAGAGGTGACGTCGGCCGTGAGCTGCAGTTTAAAAAAAAAAAAAAAGCAGGAAGTTCGAGGTAAACTGCTGAGACCACACAGCACGTGAATTCAACTCGAGAATGTCCACATGAGCATGCGTGTGACCAGGTGAGGCAACAAAGCTGCTCTGTTAGCTTTGAGCTAAAGTGCTAAGTCAGTGCAGTCGTTTAGGAGCGGAGAGCAGACTGAAGTGTTAGCGCTTCAAAGCCTCATGGTGCTCAGCTCAGCAATGAATGGATCTTGTTCAAGGTGATGCCAAAAACAAAAGGTGCTTTTTTCATGAGTTTGAATGTCTAATCTGCAGTGTGTTTAGTGTGTGTGTGTGTGTGTGTAGCGCATTAAGAATTAGACCTTAAGCACTCGAATCATGATGTTTCCTTAATATTCAAACAGCCTTGACAAGTTGCTGGTTGCTTAAACAATAAAAATGTACTTTGAATGTCCTAAAACTCTGATTCAAGTTAATATAATTCTCACTAATAGAAAAATACTTTTTTAATCCTTCTGAATTACATGGTTTTGTATAGACTCCAACTGGTGTAGCAGCGTATAATTTCATTTTCAGTTATGCAGGAAATGAACCCCACATTCTCCCCGAGTCATCTCGGTGGTTCAGTCTGCGTTTAAAATGTGCTGCAGAAATAAAGCTGCCTCATCTGTTGTCATGTCCCACTGCCACATTACTCGGGTTTATTAGAGTTCAGAAAGTGAAAAACTGTATTATGGGAACGTGGCTGTCACGCTCAGGAAGAAATGTGAGATTCATTTATGTCAGGAATGAGGCAGCGCATGAATATGTGACTCTGCTGTATGTTAGGAATGTGACAGTCATACTCAGGAGAAGAAGCCTGTGTGGCTGCCAAATGCCAAGAAAGAGACGATCCAGTCCCTCTGAACAGATACGAGCATATAATCAGAAAATAACAACTTCTAACATCTTTCTAATGACAGTCATGAACATAGCATTGGTGTCTGTTTCTATGCTTCCACTGTTTTACATTTCAAATCCATGAAAACTGCTGACTGTGCATGCATTTAACCCAAACTAACTGCATGATACAACTTGTGGTTTTTTTTCCACTGGGTGTGCAGCTTTAAGCCTGACTCAAAAACCTGGGGCTCCAACAGAGAACTGTAAATTCACTAGATACACCTATTTAGATGTTAGGAAGCGCAGTTACAAAAGGGGCCTTCATATGCTCAGAAATGCAAACAGATACCTGGAGCTGCCATGTGGGGTTTCCAAAGAGGGAAGTCACCCGGCGCAGCTTTAATGTACAGCAGAAGCATAAAAGAGGCTTGTTCTCAAGTTTGGTGAAGTCCAGCAAATGTCAGGATGGTCAGGAAGCTCGCTAAATATGAAAATAAGGTTGGATCCTTTGAAAAAAGTTTGCTGCGACCTCTTGAAAACCTGTCCAACAAATTAAAATCCACACACAAGACAACAACGTAGAAATATTGTACAAAGAACATCACTAAATCTGTTTGTTTTTGTCACAAACAATCGGCTCCAGCAGGCCTCTTAAAGAGGGACATTTTCCACAATAAAGCCAGAATGAGATAATGCTCTAATAGCTTGCAACAGGACATCAGCGCAACACAGCACAGCTGACTGTCCCATAAAAAAGGAAACAGCTTTTTACAGCCATTTAAATCGCAACTGCTTGTGAGATGAACCAGATGGTTAACTGGAATCTGAACACGTCGTTTCAAACCTCACCATCCTCGCTGCTGCAACAGAGCCACATTTATTTCCACAGGTATTTTAATTCATATTCAGATGAGTCTCTCTTTACCTCCTCTCATGTGCGCATGTCTACCAGGACGATGCCAGTTAAAAAACACACAAACAGCACTAATTAAAGGAGCCCAACAGTCTCTGGACAGGCCATGAGAGTCTTTGGATAATTTCCTTCTCTAACTTTATGAGAACATTAGGGAAATTTTCACATGACAGAGTTGTATATAAAAACAAGTTTCCCAGCAGCTTGTTTCCATTGTTGCATGCCACATTTATCAGTGTACGCCGCGTCGGTGTGCTCCACATTCAGTCTTAATGGTTCGTCTTATAAACAAAAGTAGCTGCTGAGAACATGAACCTCAGCGATGTGCAACTATCACTGACTGGGGAACAAGACGAAGAAAAAAAAACCAAAAAAACTGTCTACAATAATTTGCCGTTACCAACAACATCGTCACCGATCGCATCCAAATTCGATGTGTGGGATTTCAGGACGGATCAGTTTTCCATTACACATTATGCTCTTGGATCAGTGTTCTGCTCTACAAAGTCTCAGCGCCAAGACTGACTCAACCAAAACTCTGTCCATGTCCCCAGTTAGCCTCTGTGCAGAGCCCTGCTCCCTATTTCTGCATCGTGCTGGGGGCTGATTGTTCAGACAAAGGCAGCTGGTTAACAGGGTGTGCTGTTGCATGGTTTGTGGACTTTGTCACTGATTCTGTTTGTGATTTGCACAGACAGGATTGTGCAGTTAGGTATTGCACATAGGAGCGTGACCTCGGTGCACTGGCTGAGGAAACTGGTATCAGAAAGCAGAGAAGACAGAGGATTGTCTTTTGCATGATGGGAGGGAGCTGCTAACAGAAGTAAAGGAGACAAGGGAGCTGGTGCAGTGTTTGCAGCGGTGCAGGTGTTGCAGAACCTGCTTCTAAAGATGGAGCTCTTAATTTGATTCCTTACTCATGGCCGTGGGTTTTAGGTAGTGAGAAAAGAGTGACATTTTGGAGACAAGGTAAAAAAAAGGAATAAAATTAAGTGATTTCAGACATCTGATCACCATGGGTCCTACAGGCCACATGTAGAGTTATTCCAGATACCTCCAGCTTGGAAAGGAAACTTCTGAAAAGACCCAGAACATAAGGAAAGAATTATATAAAGAACAGAAGGAATGCTTAAGCGACTGACCCTTAAGGTGCCCTTAACCTTATTTTGCAGCCACTGCAGATACATCCAGCTTAGGGCCAAAAATGGCAGGATGAAATGTAACAACAAACAGATGAAGCATCATTGCAGGCACATTTTATCTGCATCCATCCTGGACTATCAACTCACTGTTATAACAACAGTAGCTACTGTGTTCTGTACTGTTGTTATGGACCTTTTGTAACAGCAGTAGATACAGTATGGAGACTCTGATGGCAACTATCACTGTAGGTAAGTGAACTTTACTTCTGTGATCAGGATTTAGGAAACAGTCACCAAACTGGGTTCTTCATCTAGATGGAGGTGGATTTAGAGGTCCATCTACAACTCTGAGACTCCAGCCTTCTTTGAATACAGTGCTTGTATTTAATTTTACAGATCAACTCTTCAGGTGGAAAAAATACGGAGACCATACAAGCTGCAACAATGCGTAGAAATTTTGCTTAACGCAGCTTTAAAAAAATCTCTCTCTATACTTCTCTGTCACACTGCAGCACACAAATCCACACACAAGGGGAGCCTTATGTGTGTCAGGTAAAGTGAGGTCCGGGCCGCGGTGTAAGGAGCTGAGTGGTAAGCAGAGCGCATTCTTGTTCCTCATCCAACATTCATCTGGGATCGGAGTGTTGACTGTCTCTCAGTAAGGCGGACTGGCTTCTTCTCAACCGGTGGTCTCATAAACTACTGCGACTTAATATATGATAATGTATACAGTGGAAGAATGTTACTGAAATACACCGACTTTTGGTCTAAATATTCACTTTGATAAACTCTCCCCCTCAACGTAGATGAAGGGTCACCTGCAGTTTTGTGCAAATGCAAACAGTTTATAGACGACGATGTAAACAGTGTGCGTATACAGGCTGTAAACGAAACACACACTGAGAAGATGGATGGATTTTTAACTGCAACAGGTTTTAAAGTATTCATTTTTCTAGCCCCGAAATAGGGGTAATCAGAAATAACAAATATTTTACTTCTGATTATGTCTTGGAAAAACAGTACAAGTCTGCCAGGAAAGCCTGGCTGGGGCTGCACTGGGGCTTAACGGCGGCACGGCTGTAGGTTTCACACGGTGCTATACAGGAGTCTCTCAGTGTGACTCCAGCAGACCGTGGATGAGGAGCACATAATGACTTCCTAATGACAACGGTGTCACTGTAGCAGAAGGACGGAGGTCACTGCAAGTCGTGTTGTAAGTTAGTGTTCTGATTTACAGAATGTGTGTCCACAACCGGACTCTCATGCTAACATTGTATGAAAATTTCCCTTTTTATTCTAATAAAAATGGTATTGAAATGTTTACAGTCAAAACACGACTGTAAAAGTAATGTCTAACTTCTCACCTTTCCAGCAATTTAACGTTTTAATTATTTACTTTAGCCCTTTGTTCATCAGAGTTGATTAAAAGGCGCTAACGCCGTTGTTTTGGCTGTGTGTTACTATGGTCCATATCGGACAAAACTTCCTTCCTTTAAAATAAAGTACTGTGCACTCATAAGAATACAGGGTTTTAGCAATAAAGTGAAAAAAAATCAAAGAAACTTCCGGTGGGATGATCGTCACTC
>JAPZDY010000013.1:3712090-3727785 GCA_029783645.1 Ctenochaetus hawaiiensis | reverse complement strand
CAAATGTCTTCAGTATACATCAAAAACAAAGGAATTGAACTTGCTGTTCCAATACTTTTGGAGGTGACTGTATGTATTTGATTTCTCTTTAATTTTTTCTTTTAAGACACTTTTTTTTTCTTGTTGTGTCATTTTAAGTGTTTTGGATGCACTGAAAAGCACTAATGTGAAACAGAGTGACGTGAAATCAGCTTTGGCAAAGACAGAAGAAAGCAGAGAGATGAAAACACCCGTCACACTTTCTCTCATAAAAATTAAGACTGTTTGGATGGATAATAAAGATCCTGCTGGGAATGTCTTCTTTGCAGTTTTTACAATTTCAACACTTTTTTTATTTGTTCTATGGAAGACCATGAACTTTTATAACTAAGACAAAAACAACTATATTAGGACCACTGGATGATGAATGCACTTCATGTTCCAACACACATAAATCAGCATATAAAGCAAATCCTGGAGATTTTGGCTTCTTGGTCTGTAAAATTTTGTTTGGAAAAAACAAATATTAAATCAATGCCAAAGCGTTATTAAGCACTGACCAAAAATGGTTTCAGATTAGAGTTGCTCTCTATTAAGATGGGAAGAGTGCATTAACATTTAGTAAAAAAAATCTATGTAAATGAGCATTAAAGTGAAAATACGAGGTTTTCTTTTCTTTGAGAGAAAACAACAAAAATGGCAGACATGACAGTTGGCAGAAACAGAGGAAAAAACACACTTACAGAGGGTTTTCCTGGTGGAAACACCACATGGTTATGGTTTTGGAGTGCTGGAACTGAAAGAGTCAACCACATACATAATCATAATAACTGGTGCTAATGAGCAGCAAACAGCAGAAACGGCAAAGAGCAAACCACAAACCAAGGTGAGAAATTCACTTTCCAGTTTTCACGTCCATTGTTTCCTGAATGCAGTTTACAGGACAAACGAACGAACAGCAGAATCAACAACTCGCAGCTTTTTCTGAACCGCAGGGGGTCACAAACAAAGAAAGTAAACAGTCAAATAAAGAAAGAATGAGACAAAGTTTAAGATTAAGAGAGAGGCAAATTATTAATGACATAATCTGAGAAAAATAAAACAAAATGGATAAAATCGGGTGACTGAGGCATAAAAAAAGACAAAATCTGACGGAGATAGAGACGAGTGTTTGTTGTTGTTTACTTGTCAGCGGTGGTGAAACAACAAGATGAACTGAGACCAAACCATTAATTAGATTTGTGTGAGATTTTCAGGAAGTGAATCAACAACACAACACAGCTGCAGAGCAGCTGAGCACGCACACACGAAGACACACACGCCACGAAACCACCAGCAACACCAGCACTCGTCCCGCCTCCCACTGGGAAAACAGGGCCCTCCTTACAGAAGCTCCTCAGGGGAAATCTCGCTCACACATTTGTTACAAGCTGTCCTTAAATTTCTCCCTCTCGAAGGCAAAAAATGTCGATTCCTCGTCAATTATGACGAAACTCAACAGAAACACTTACATCATACAAGCATCTCATAGCTCCAACAGAAAAACGACCGGAGGATCTTTGAACCAACTGGGAAACAAAGCCAAAGGTTTATATAAAGTCTTGATGTTTAAACGTGACTCTCTTTGAAGTCGGCTCACTCTTTGGTTTGCTGATGACAGAAGTCATCCATCAAATCCACAGGAGACCAAACAAGAGCCGGAGAGGTTCAAGGTTTGGACGGCGGATCGGCGACGCTGCTCAGCTGCGACCTGGCGTGACCTTGTCGATAACCATCAACTGTGAGCACAAGTGAATAGTTTACGCCCAGTTTAAGCATATAAGTCTGTGTTTACAAGGCAAGATCAAAGATATTCATCGAGATCAAGTTGCCTTACCCTGCACAATAGGGCAAAAAGTATGTGGACACTCATTTTCAGATCGTAACATATATTGAACAGGGATATTTTGGACAATTTGCTGTGGAAAAACTTGACTGACACTCACAGACCCTCAGATCTAAACCTCCAACATCCCTGGGCTGGGCTTCAAATTATTGGGTAAAACTGCACAGTAAAGTTTCTATATCAAAAAAAAAAATCAAAACCTTTTGTTTTGGAGTCGGATCTTTAACAATTACATATGGATGAACTGTTTCGATATCTACATACTTTTGGCAATGCAATCCAATGTAAAAAAGAGGGCTGGAACAATACAAAGAACTTAATTTGAAGCTGAAATTCTCATTTGCAGATGATAAGTCAAACCGCTAATAGGGCTCCTATAGATAGGGTTATCTGAGTTTAAATAAACCGATGCCTTCACTCGTGGCAATAAGCCTTTCCTGGGAGTAAAACGTCCTTATCTTCAAACCCAACATCCTGGTTCAGAGGCAACAGGCTGATCAAACAAGCAGAGATCAGTGAGCAAAGGGGAGTGAAGGTGATATTTGAGGTGAAAAAGGAAGCCGATAACTGCTCTGTCATCAAAGCTGTAGTTGCTCTGCACATTTTTCTGCTTTCTGGTAGTTTGATGTATTACAGATTATCTGGCGATGTATAAAGTATCACATAATTGCTGTGATATCATTGTTATCATGGGTAATGTATGATTACAGATCAAAGGTCTATCTGATTCCCACCCCTGATCATCACCAAAGATTCAGATTTTAAGTGGATCAGGGTGAATTAAGGACACCGAAATCCCCCTTTTCATTTCTTGTTCCATATTTCGGAGCCACACACAGCTGCTCTGCACTCCATGACCTCATTGAGACTCAAACGCTCCATTGCTGTATGACAGGACGTATCCTCTCCCTCTGTGGTCTCCACACAGCTGAACAGACACCTGCTTGTTTCAAACTCTATCTTTCCTCCCCCTGACGGACACTTTCCAGACTGTAAGAAATTCCATGTTTTTCAACCATTGAGCTTCTGTGGTGCAAAGCCGACCACTCCCAGGAAAACAAACAAGCTCATTCAGACCACTTTGCATTATCCTGAACTCAAGTTTTGGTGCTCATCTACTCCCTTCTGATGGCAAAGCTGCAGCATGAGAGCAGTATTTCCTACAGGAACGCAGGAAGATTCATGCCATATTTTATTCAGTACAATGTCCCCATCCTAAGGACAGACTGTGGCTCCACGCTCTTCACAGCTGTAACCATGTTGATGCACTGTGATGTTTCAGCAGCCAAAGTCTATTATTGGCCATTCAAAAGCTCCACATGAGCGACAGGCAGTTAAGGAGACTCAGTCAAGTAAACTTCAACAGAGGATGCTGAGGGGTTAGAAAGGTTTTCTGTCACTTTTCCAGGCCACTTTGATCCAGCTGCTCTGGGACTCGTAACTTATCTTCTACTAACAGGCCTGCTCCTCTGAGCTTCGCTGTGTGACTGCTCTTAGATCAGAGGCCGAGCTCCCTCGTTGCCCCAACTCTGCAGCACATGTACTGTAATTGGGTTTCTACACGCGGATGTTCAACATGGTTATCTGTTAAGAAAGTCTGGCTACAGCTGAAAGAAGACACGAGTCTTGGGTCAAAGCTGAAGCTTGGAGGATATCTGGTTTAAACAAAATATACACATTTAACTCGGCTGTTCAGCTGTGGTCCTGTTTTTGCACCATGCAGTGAAGACCCTCACAATCTGCTGAAAGAAATCACAAAAACAGTCAAACTGCACGCTAACTTGACCTGTTTAGATGTTGAGGTGGAAGCTTTGCAGCACCCATGCCCATTTTATGATAATCTGTCCATGTGTAAAAGTCAAAACTTATAAAAAATGTATCATATTTTTAAATGAACCTTTGCATTAAAGGAATGCATGAACAAAAACAGCAGCTGAAAGGAGTCGTTATGCTGTTTCATTTGATTTGAAGCATTCATGTCATTAACTGAAGGCTACGGAAAGGAAGCAGTCAACAACATAAAAAAGCATTCAGGATATTTAGTGCCTGAGTTCTTTGATGGGCAAAGCTTTGATTTCAGTGGGTGATGATGGATGTTTGGATTAAGGCGAATCATTGAGAGGTTTGGCTGAGATATGTTATCTTAGGAATTACTTAGTCAAAAAAAAGTTCCCATTTAAAATGCTCTTTATCTCAAAATATCCATTACGATTTAGGAAGAATGGCTACTCACAGATTCTTTCAACTATTCTCCCTCCCTGCAAGATAAAAGAGGATAAAAGAGGACTGGCATAAACTACGAAAACACAAAGGACGGAGGTCAAAGTGACATTTGGCGTCACACCTTCACCCTCCCACAAAAAAAATCCATCATATATTTAACACATCCTGTGTTTGTCTGCTGCTTTAATGCTTTGAAGACAGACATCCACCTCATCTAACACATCGTCTGAGCTCCCGCTGTGACCAAGACTCAAAATAGTGTCTTGTTTTGTCCAGGACCAATTTAGCAAATTCCTGTTTACCTTCCAGAACACGGCACATGTTTTTGGTTTCTCTTGGATTATTTGCAGAAACAACTGCAGGGCTCGGAGACGGTGGAACAAATTTCCTCATAGTATTAAATCAGCGGAGTCGAGCCACTTACATAATCTGTCAGTGAACCTTTTCACTGCTGTTACATCCTCTGTTTCCATGAGCTTTGCACATCTCTTCAGTACAAAGAGTGAAGAAGTCACATGTCAAACCTCATCGCTGGGAAGAAATAACAAAAACAACAGATTCCATGAACAAAAACAAGCAAACAAACAAATAAATGAATAAATAAATAAATGAGATCCGGAGGAAAATGGGAACAGTTGTCATTTTGGACCAAAAGTTAGCAGCTGGGGGAAGCAGACAGGAATAATCTGGGATGCAGTGACATGTGCAACACACATAAGCTACATCTTGAATCAGTTTGAGTTTGCTGACACGTCAAAGAGCCACACGAAAGGGTTCATGTGTCACTTTCTCAAGGACAGAAACGATTCTGAAAGTCATTAAATCATTTGAATTTTATTGAGTTTTGAGTGTATTACGTTGAAGGAGTCAACCACGAAGGCGACTCCCAAATGTTTTCTGCTTTTATTTTTACTCTTTGATGGTAAAATATGATGCAGCAATAAAATAAACCCTCAGACGTAAACAAGGAATCAGGTTGACCGCCACTAAGACTGAAAATGACAGAGTACCAGCAGGCATATCTACGGAAGCCCTAAGCGGACATGGTTTAATTTTTTTTTTTTTACAAGCCGTTTTCTCGAGATAACAAGATATTATCTTGTTATCTTGAGAAAACAAAGTTCATTTTCTCGAGATAACGAGATATTATCTTGTTAAAAAAAAAAAATTAAACCATGTCTGCTTAGGGCTTCCGTACATATCAGATTATTACCGTGCAAGATTTTCGTCAATGAAATGTCGATATTGAGCATGGTTTGTTTTCTGTTTCATACATTGGTGACAGCTTTTGTGTTCACTGATGTGATTATTATTATTTCTCTCCTCCACAGGAAAAGGCCCGTCTGGAATCATGTGTTTCAAACAAAACTGCTAAAAACTTTTGTGAATCGGATACAAGTTGACTCACGCAGATGGAAACAAACTTGACATTTATTTATAGTAAAAAAGTCACAAAGTTTAAAAGTCTCCTGAGCTGTGTGTGTGAGTGTGTGTGGGGGGGTTTTCCCTGCTCATTCATCAAATCATCGTTGGACAGGACTGAGAATTGTTCTGTGCTGGAGTTGAAAACTTTAAATCAAAACCTGGCACGTTACCTCTTTGCGCAGCTGCCGTCCAAATAACCAACATCAAACTCGAGTCGAACCCGGGTCCCATTAATCAGAATCAAGACCAAATGGACGTGGAAGGATTTACGCATCACTGCCTTCTGCTGACAAATCTATGATGTAGAGCCAGTTTTACAGGTGTTCCTGCTACCTACAGCGTGTTCGACAGGATTTATGTTGGATTTCAGATAAACTGGATGAATAAACATCATATTTGTGGATAAAAAAGGTTGGAAAAATCTGGTTTCAGGTACAGCTTCTGTGTGTCTCCACCTCCCTGTTTGTGTTTTTCTCTTTTGTATGACAGCCATCGACACTCGTGTTTCAATTTTCTTCCCAGTTTTTCTTTGGATACGCAACAGAAACCATCCAGCACTCATAGAAATCAACTCTCTTTTCCTAATAGTTTCCAGAATATGGATATAGACATGTTTCCAATATTTCAGCACGGCAGCCAGGCGTACACATCTGAATACAAGATAAATAAGCCAAAACAGTCTTTCGTGGAAGACACTTGTGAATATGGATTTCACAAGAACTGATAGTTAGAAACCACGTTGATGCCAAAAGTCTAAAAAGTTCACAGTCTTTTGTTTTTGTACAGTATCCTGAGTATCTGTGATGAAAGTTTTTCACATCAGGGTCATCAAGGAGGAACAACACGTAGAAGATGCCACAGTGCCAGCAGCAACTCTGCCTCGGCTTATTGGAAAGAAAAATAGTGAAAGTTAATTGGAAATTTTGTGTTTAAGACGGATCATCCGGGATTAGAGAATTTGAAAAGTCAAGTATGCAAACCCTGCCAGACAAAAAGGAATAAACAATTCTGACAAATCGAGCTATTATGCTGATGTTATGGTACAAATAATCTGCAACGTGTCAAACAACTGCACAGGATTCACAGTTTGGTTCAGGACCAGCGGGGAAGCAGAAGGTGGTGACATTTTGATACAGTGAGTTGAACCAAACAACAGCGAGAAAAAGAAGAAATAGTGAAGCTTGAGAAGAAGGAGGAGATGTAAAAAACAGATAAAAAGAAGAAAAGAGCGTCTTGCGTGTGATTGCTGGACAGATTTTAATTTTTAAAGTTGGATTAAAGAGTGGCATCAGTTTTTCAAAGTGTTGGTTTTCCTTTAGAAGTAAATTTAAAGGCCCATCTGTGTCTTGATTATTGAACTTTCTCTTCACCAAAGCTTCATCTGTAAGTCAAATGTCTTCCACGAATAACGTTTCGTCTCACAGGTCACCCTGTTCGTGATTATCTGCTGGTTATATCTTCCCAAATCTTTTACTGATCTCTAAGGAATCACAACAAATTCCATCTCTGTCCTTCACAGTGTCACCCTGGTTCTCACCATCACGATCCTCATTATCACCTCAATGCAATCATCAAAAATCACTTTCTCTAACACTCACATCATCAGACACATCACAAGAGCCATAATCTCTAATAGCCAACTGTGTCCTGGACATTCACAGTGACCCAATAAGATAATTAGAAACATTATCATTTGGGGAAGAATCGCCACAGATGTGCTGCAGATGGAAGAACATCGTGAGTGAGTTGCATGTTTGCATGTGTGTTTTTGAGGCTGTGGTGCATGTAAGCGTGTGCAAGCGTGAAAGTGTGCAAGTGCTTGCAAAACGAGCGTGACAGCACCGCAGGCCGAAGATGTTGAATAATGTGTTAACAAGTCACCTATTAGACAGGATTAAAGACAGCTCATACCAAAAAGAAAGCTTCAGTGATGCTTTTTCAGGCTGAATTTTTATCTATCACCCAATGATTTACACTATTTAGCAATTCATTCTTTCAGCTGCACATTCATTTATTCACCTACTGCTCTGCTGATGACTCCATGCATGCATCAGTTCATTCACTCATTCACTTGTTAAGTTTTTGCATGTAAATGTTTCTGTCTTGCATTCAGTCATTCATGTTCCCAGTTAAACCATTGTTTTAATCATCTGTTCAGTCATTCATTCAATAAATCATATCTGTTGATTCAAACATTCATGCATTTGTTCATTTATACAATAATGTAATCATTCTGCCCATGTACATAGAGTTTATCTTATTACTCTTATAATTCTGAACATCATTCATCCTCTTTCTTCTTTACTGATTCACAGTTTCTCATTCATTCATTCACACTTGCCCTGATTTATCCATTCACTGTCTTCAGGTGTTCACACAACCAAACTCATGCAGAAAACACACTGCCAGTCTGGGCTTTTTCTGTCTCTGCCAGACTCAGAATGTGAGAAAACACTGATATTCGTTCACAGAAATGGTCGTGTTCTTGCAAACGTCAGTTCTTCTTCATCCACCTGAAAGCAAAAGTCCACACAGGTACCAAACACACTGGGCGATGGCGTGTGCACCATTTCAAACTGAGGGAAATGGATTTTATCAGCTTTATTTCAACAATTGTGCATAAATATGTGAATGTTGCCACGGCGACAGCTCTGTTTCCAAGAATATTTACAACATGCAGCCTGGAAATATTTGTCCTCTTTGCTCTCCCTCTGGCAAGTGAGCCAGCATGCTGTGCACAAACACACACACACACACACACACACGCTTCTTTTTTCCCCTACTTGAAAATGTGAATCATGACAGAGGATTACAAGTATGGCAAAGGCACAAACAGCCTGAGACTGGAGCCTCTGGCTCAGAGAGCCACTGCAAGGTCCATGGCTGAAATATGGAAAAGGAAACTTGACCATGAAATCACAATTTAAAAAGTTTTCTTTAGGCATCAACTGAAGTCCACCCACTTCCTCCTCCAAGTCCACGGTCAAGCTCTGCTGTGTTGTAACCAAACCCTCCTACAACTTCTCTCATTCTCAAACTCACTCCTAAAAGGTCGAATTTCATTTTCACTAATTGGGCTCTGAGTTTAATTGCAAAAGGGTAAAACCTTTTATCCACAAGGGGCCTAAGTGGTGTTTGATTCAAAATGTCAGACTCTTGATTCAAAATGTCAGGCAATTAAGCTGCATGGGGCTAAATTAGCTAAACAGACCCAGTAATTATTTGACTGGGCCCAAACAATGCTGCTTTTGTGACATGGAGGTCTTATATGGCGATCATAGGTCGTAACATCCACACAGGCTGACACACACATGCTCACACACTCACACACACACACACATAGCTGCATATGTCAATCTGGATTCCAGCATGCTGACGAAAGCAGTTATGGCATCTTGGCCCGTCTCAAGGCCAAGATGAAAACTAATAAAAACGACACTCTCAGACAGGAGTGACAACATCTCTGACAAGCACCTTCCAACACACACATTAAGAAAATCAGTAGCATGACATCATCTTTACTACCTTAATTATGTAAGCTGCTGATTGCAGCGTCTGTCTGTCAGCGTGCACTCTGGGAGGTTTTGCCTGCTTCCCAGTGCAATGGAAAAAAAAGAAAATCTGCAGGTTTTTCAGCACTAATTGGAAACACATTCAAGTGTAACTGATTGATCCATTCACTAAGGAGAAAAATCTAGATTAAAGCTGTGAAAACAATCTGCACAGACAGCGACGGCAGTGAGGCTCTGGGAAACATATCAATCAAGGAATAATTGAAACCATCACACTGCACAGAAGCCAGCAGGTACCTCCCTAATGGCCTCTGATGTCACGAAGTTCATCTGTGAACAGCAGTTCACAAAAGTTTCCAAACAGTGTGGGGAATGCCGGTCACTCCGCAAACCGTTACCACCCCACTTCCTGTATAAGCAGTGTTATGAACAGTGATGTTGGACCCCATCCAGCCTGACATTAAGCGTCCCATGGGCACTGATCTTATCAAATGCAAGTCTAATGCAAATATTTCCTCTAAATGCAGACTCGAAACCCCCCTAATGACTCTCCCCTGGTCTTTGCTATTTTTAGGATCTTTATTTGTTATCTGCATGTGAGTAAAGAGCCAAAATGTTCTGCAGCTAAAAGAAGAGTTATGAAAGATTAAACATCACAATTTCAGCATAACTATAACAAATAATGAGTAAATAGTTAGATATATATTTTAACCTAAACTGCCACCAGGACATATATAATATATCATATGCTTATTCAATAATAGATAATCAGTATTGTTGTAATTTTGCTGTTTAAGCATCTTTTTTAAAGTGATCCTGTGCAACGATCCATAATTCATTCCTTGGACAGGAGTGCAACAGTTTCACCATTCATATTCAGCAAGCAGAACTCATGAGCCAGCAGAAAGTGCACCGTCAGCAGAATTAAGGAAAAAAACCCCAATGAAAATCATGATACAGCAATAATCAATCAACAGACAGAAGGTGCACATACCGTCCAACAGCTGATAGGCAGAGGAGCAACGGCAGCAGAACTGGAGGAGTAGAAGAAATAATCCAAAGAACCAGAGAGGAATGCTGCATAAAGACAGAAGTGAAAGAGTTGAAAAATGAATGAAATGTTGACTTAAAACAACTTCTCCATTTAAAAAAAAGTGCCTTTAATTTACCGTGAAGTCATCTTCAGTGATAGTTAGCTTAGATCCAAACTAAAGTTGTCCTGTTCATGTGTGATAGCCTTGGTAAGAGAGAGAGAGAGAGATGGAGCCCACTCTGCCTCTCTCTCTCACTCACTCCAAACTAAAAGCCTCGGACTCTCCTCCTCCTCCTCCTACTCTCCTGCTCTCTCTCTGGTTTTCAGTCAAACAAAGGCAGCTTCAGTGTGTCGGACTCAAGGGGCCCTTCGCAGAGCTGAAACCCGACTCCTCGTGTCTCTCCGCGGACCGGTGCTTTCTAATCCAGCCCTCCCCTCAGACATCACAACTCCAAATACAAATTAACACACTCCAGTTAAATCCTCCTCCCCCTGCTCCTCTTACTACCTTTTACTGGTGTGGTTTTTCTCACTTTCTCTGTGCTTTAGGGCACTTTTTTTTGTGTAACCTTGACCTATGGAAGAAGATGCCTTGTGGGCTGCAGCATCAAGTCCAAAACTTTCTTTTAAGTCAGGCAATCACTGCTTTTCACTGGCATTACAGGAATGTGTTTTCTTTGTGACATCCAAACCCAATTTCAGACTTCAACAACTTCTAACAAACAAATGCAAACTCCATCTCATATTCCAAAAAATGTCAAGGGAATTCATCATTCATACATATGCAGACTTACATAATTCTACGTGCTTTATTTTTGGTAACATTTTTAATTTATTCCTCCATTTTCCGATTTTTGGGGTCACTGTGGAAGCAAACATAAGCTTCCCTCTAACCAAACACAACATCCATCTCCTTTTGGATTATCATGAGGCATTCCACACCAAATTGGAAATTTTATCCGTGTCTGTTGTTGGTCTTTCCTGAGGTCTCCCAGTTGGACATGTCCAGAATTCCTCCACAGGGAGGAATCTGGGAGGCAGCCTGATTAGATGCTAAATCAGACTGGCTCTTTCAAAAAGGAGCACAGGTTTTACCCGGAGCTCCCTCTAAGTGTTTAAATTCCTAACACTGTCCCTGAAGATGACCCCTGCACCCCGTAAAGTGGACTAATTCTGGCTTGACCCTTAACCTCATTTTTTTAAGCCACCATTGAAATTCTTTATCTATTGGGTCGGACCACAAAAATGCTAAGCTTTTATTTCAGACTCACGTTCTTTATCAGTAGGATATTACAGGTTAACTCCACTGTAAATGCCACTCAAATACACCTGTTCAACAAGAGATTGTATTAAGGTAGTTCCTTGCACACTCAGGGCTGTGCAAGAACATGAGGTTTCCATCTGGTGAAATGTAAACGGGCAATAAAATAGTGACGAGTAAACTAGTTCTATTTCTGCAATTTCATTTTCCTTGACATTATAGTCAAAAGCAGCCTTGAATCCAAACTCTGCCAATGGCTTTTTTTGCTGGCTGTCTTTCTGCATTGACTGGCTGGTTGGTCTGGGTGGTCAGGAGGTGATGTGGGCAGTGAATGTCTTGTCTAGCAAAAAAAGCAATCAAGCAATCAATGATGATAGAAAAACAAAAAATATGCACCAGGCTTTAAGGAGCTACCCGTAACTGTGTCTACATGCACCCCAGCTGCCATTGAAAAATATCAAACTCCACTCTTCTTATCTCACATTAGAAGACCCTGAGGTACCTGACCTTAAAGCTTGAAGGCCTCAGATTTAAAAATGCTGACTTTCATAAAAAAAATCTATATTCTCAAACCACCAGCAGCGTGTGTTAATGGACATAACCTGCAACAAACAGAACACCATCATCGGCAAAGAGATGTTAGCCAGAGACTACCAAAATCTAAACTTTGCAGTTTCTCAACAAGTTTTGCTGTGATGACAATTAAAACAAAAACAGAGTTGACAGCAACAGACAATCCTGTCACTCACCTATTTAAATTTGTTCATGCTGACATTTAACACAACAAAGATAATGAATACAGTCACTTTTTTGGAATTAAAAGAACAAGGTTGAACTGTGGCTTGACACACAGTATCTGGATAATGTTTTCCAGTGTATCACACTGTTATTACAAAATTTATGGTTAAGTTCAGCATCTCTGCCAGTGAGGATGCAACCAGTGATCCCACTGTCATAGTGTCCAAACTCAAGAGCATTTGGTGCAGTGGTGCCAACAGGAATCTGCCTGCAACAAACTTATCCATCAGTCTGACCGCAGGAGCCAGTGTGGCAGAGAGGGAGGACTGATAAAGATGTGTTCAACCTTGTCTCTGACAGCTCAGACAGATAAGAGCCTGAGAGTGATGCTGTTAGAGAGGCGGCATCAGTGATAAGCCGTCCTCACTTCAATGACCTCACGCAAGCCGACCACTGCTGCTGTCAGGTGACACTCCTACAACTTTTGCAAGTCTGTCAAATGTTGTGTTTTGTCAGCATTCGAAAAGGTCAGACGTTTGTCTTACACCCTCGTTTTTCAGCCTTAACAAAGAGTTGGGATATGAGGAGAAAAATTCTTTTTTAATTTGTAGAAACCTTTAGTTTCATTAGGTTTTGCTACACCAGCATTTACTGTTTCTTGTAAAAATCTGTTTTGTTTAAAGTCTTTACATCCCGACGCTGAAGCACAAGGATGCAGGTGTTTGTTCCCTCACAGGTGCTCAGTTGAGTCACCATTTCTGAGTGAGGGCAGATGATGGAGATCTGTTTTGATAAAAACAAGGCATTACTGAGAAACGTATACATCTGAAGAGTCTGTGTTTGTGTTTCCATTTGCATTCATACTTTAAACACAGGTGGATGATAGCGGCTTATGTGGTTGAATGTCAAGCACTCATGCACATTGTTTGTCTTTGGAAAGTTGTGTGTAGTGTCTTTAGTTCTGTGCTGCCCAAAAATTACACGCCCTCATTATCCTTTAATCCTCAATCTTTTCCTCATCTTCCGTTACCCAAACTCAGTTCTAACCTCAAACATAGATGCGGATGTGCTGTAAAAACTTAACCATCCTAAACATAATAAAAGACTGTGCTGCAGCAAAAGAACATCACATTTTAACTTCATGCAATCGAACATAAAGTAACAAGAGAACACAGTACAAGCAGTGATTACATTCCCTCTAAAGAGAAATGTCACATTTCTTTAAATGAAGCTTGTTTTTTGCAAATTCCAAGATTTCTTATCGCCCACATCAAGACTTTTCGGTGAATGTTCTGAGATCTCCATAGAAGTCTGTGTGTTTGGAGATAAACAGAGTGCAAAGCCCATTCAACAAGAAGCAACAGACTGTTTCTATGCAAAGAAAACAGCCCCTCAGAGAAACGAGGGAGGGGTAGTGTCAGGGAGGGATTTCAGCCCGTGGGTGGCTGCAGATTAAAAGGGGTCCGGTCTGAGGTATGAGTCAGTGAGATACCAGATCGTCATCACTCTTTAGCTGGTGGTTGTGAGAAACCAGGCTGAGCTGCCCCACCTGACATCAAAACACACCCAAGAACAAAAAGAAAACACATCTGCGACTGGCTTTGAGTCTGAAAGGGGGTTATTTTTTTTTGGTGGGGGGTTTCCATGCAGTGAACCTATAAGCAGTTTGTGGTTGAGATGGACTGCGATGCTGCTGAAAGACAACCAGAGATGTAGTGGGAGACAAAACCACTGAGTTTACTCTGTAAAACATTCATCGTTTAGATAATAGACTGCAATATGAAACTTTTGCGAGGGAGTGCAAACTAAAATCTTTGATAAAATTGGATAAATGGTCCTGGATATGAAACTTCAATTGATGTAGAGTGAAGATTTGACAAGAAAGCAAAGTGTTGTAGGATAAAGCCAACAGAAAAAGTGAGCCAGGTAGAGCTGATAAATGTAGAGTGAAGGGAGTCTGGAACGAGGCCCCAAAAAGACAACTTTCCTCAAGATAAGTGGAGTTTTCTGCAGCTCATATATAAAATATATCTCGTCTCACAGGCAGAGAGGAGCAGTGATGGATGCTGTGTGAGGAGACCAAACACAGGGATGATGATAAGATTAGGTTTCACTTAAATGGGTTTAAATGTACATCAGTTAAACGCTAGTTTGGACTTTGGATCAGTCAAGCAGTCTTACTAATGGGGTTGACCTGTGAAACATAGAGCTGCACATCAGACTTTATCATGTCTTCACTCCCATCGACAGCATTTTTCCTGCCTTCTCTGGCCAATGAAGGTGGTGTTTAACTCAATTATTTAGGTGCCTATACATGTATTGAATACTTGTGTTGCACAAAATCAATATTCAAGAACAAACAAAAAGTGTTCCAGCTGCAATTCTTGTCCAGAAGGTTCTTTTTGTTCCTAAATTATTCTTATTTCATCCATTTAGCTGTTTTCTATTGTAGATCAATCACTGCTTTTAAAAGAGTTTGCGAGTTTCCAGACAGATTGAACAAAGATGCAAGAGTTTAATATAATTCAGCAGTTCATTCAAAGTGTACCATTACAAATCTAAGTGTCTACAGGTCTGTGCAATAGTTCACAATACATCCATGCAGTGGAAACAACACTCCATAAATGCCAACAAGACGTATATTGGACAGTGAGTTTTCCACTACAGTGACGTAGCTGAAGTATAATGATCATTTTGGCTCAAAATCAGGTTAGACTTTGTTTTTTTTGAGGGGTGGGGGAGAAAGAAAATCCACTCTTAAACAGAGAGAGCTTTATTTTACTTGTTGTGCATCTGACAAAGCAACTCTTAATGCCAGATGTTTTATATAAGCAATGAGATGAGTCCTGGTTTAAATGATTTCTTGTGTTACCATTTCTCTAACTTTTGAAGACATAAGGTGGCACCCATGTGTTTTTAGTCATTCATCTCCTCCTTTCTGCTTTTGCTTCTCACTTTTCCTTCGCACGATCCCTTGACTGACATGGACTCCCCAGTTCTCAGATTTGAGAGCAGGAATCTGCAGCGTTATGAAGCTTCTTCTCGAAGCTGAAGGCGTGTTGTGGGTTCAAAGGTCACACTTTATCTCCGAGGGTGGGATGGTGCTGGAGCTGCAGTGTCTCAGGTCCCACGGATAATAAAAAGTGCTTCTGGTGTTTTTTTTTAAGCTGAAACTCAAACACCATGTTAACAAAAGGAGAAGCCCTGCTACTGAAAACAAGCACAAGGTTCAATATTCAGTCTCGGGGTGATTGGCAGGGATGTGAGCTGCAAGGTCAAGCTGTGAGCTGCAAGGTCAAGCTTCTTTTTAAGAGTGAAAGAGGAGCTTTAAATAAATAGATTTAGATCCTGAAAGGCCTTAAACACAAAAACAGGCCTATAGATTCATTTGCTATGGGTTGAGAAAGGTTTGAATTCAGACAAGAAATGCACAGATAAATAAAATGCGCATCAAACATGACAGTGAGACACTGGTGAAAAGCTCACACAGCACATAATCAAAAATCTTTTTTACTTTATCTTATCAAAACTCTTCTATTCAAGTCACATGTCAGTTTTTCATGTTGATTATCATGAAATGCTCCGTTTACACAAAATCATGTTGAAATTGAGCTGTGCAGTTTTTTTTTCCTTATGCAC
>JAPZDY010000013.1:3686234-3696234 GCA_029783645.1 Ctenochaetus hawaiiensis | reverse complement strand
CTCAAATCAGACAGGTCCTCAGTTCTCAGCATGAGAGACTGTTATGTTTCATAAAAGTCAGCATATTAAGATTTGTGGTATCACTTCATGGTGCTGAAGCACAATAAACCACAATTTAGACAACAGACTCGGAAAGTTCCTACAGATTTCCACTTACTTTTGTTGAACCAATGATAAAAAACCCAAAGATTTTCAACTACATGATATAAGATAAAGAAATCAGCAAATCTTCCTCAGTTAAGGGACATAAACGAGTGAATGTTTGGTATTTTTGCTTAATAACAAATTTAAAGCGTCTCAGGACACAATACAGATGCTGCAAATGTAACTGACACACATCCTCTTCCTCTTCTCCAGCACTCTGCATTGAATAGAGCCAAAAAGATGATCAAAATCTACTCAAAGTTGCAGCAAAACCAAATGTTATGTCCAAATCTGCAATTAAAAAATGTCAAATGAGCCACAACATTCAATCTAAACGAAGCATTTTGGTGTTTCTGAGGAGGATAAATCATGTTCTTCAGAGGTAAGCCGAGGGGAACACACATGTTTGACCACAGCGTGAATCACATGGACAACAACACATTCAATTACTCGCTCACATCAGAAAGTATCAGTGCTTCTATAAAACATGACTTCACTTCCACATGCTCTGTGCAAACAAAAGGAGCCTGAACAAGACTCGCAAACACCCAGAAGGCTCATCTGCTCAAACACAACCACAGATCCAACACTGCGAAATTTACCAGCAAATGCAAGAAAAAGAGAGGAGGACTGAATGTATGTGTTTGTGTTTCAGATAAAAACGAAGGGTAAACAAAGCACAGAACATTTAACAACGAACATCACAGCCGCGACGGGTCATTTAACCTCAGACAGAACAGAGACAGAGAGTTTGTAATGACTCACGCTGGCTGAAGAAGATGGAAGTTCTCCAGAGTGTTTAATATCCATCATGTCACGTAATCAGTCTGCACTCGCTGCTGGTTTGATGTTTGTACACAGAAGCTTCATCCTGACTCTGATCAACTCGTTTTGCTTGTTGAATCGTTTCACTTCAGTCTCTCACTGTCTCAACATGTGCTTGGCTTGCACTCAATACTTCTAATCAGGTGATATTAGCTTCACCTGAGTCACCTGTCCACCACACACACTGACTGAAGTGTAATACCCACAGCAACCCAAGGGGGCACTGTTTCATATTTTAGAATAAATAAAAAAAGGAGTAAGACCTGACAGAATTGCAGTTTTTTTATCTTCACATAAAATTTACAATGTTGGTTTGATTATAAAAGTGAACTCATATATAAAATATAATAAACGTCATAATAAAATAGTGATATAAAGTAACATAAGGCAGCATAACACAACAGCATTGACTGATCTAAAGCTTTTCACAACAAAATGAGCCATGAAGCTTCTGAATCCACAGGATTTCAGCAAAATATGTGTTTAGAGTTGGATATTTATTATTTAGTTTATTATAAAACTTGTATTCTGTTACAGTTATATAACACACATGCACACTGGTGGTCAGCTGCACTTTGTTTAGGTCTGTGAGTTGTGTTCGAGTACCAGAGAAGAAGAGTTTTACAAGGATTTTACACTTTACACATCTCCTCTACAAACTGTGTGCTCATATGACAGCATGATTACTCATATGGTGTATTTGTGTGTGTGTGTGCAGAGAGATTATGTGTGTGTGCAGCCTTTCTTTCTTTCTTTCACTCATTTTGTTTGTTCCTGTTTACGTCTCCGAGCAGCTCCAAAGTGTGGAGCATCAAAGTGCAAACACTGTCAGAGAACTCAGGAAAACAGATAAAACCTGTCCAGAATCAGAAAAATGGTTTTCTTCTGTCGAGAAAAGTCCGAATGTCTGCTTTCTCTGATGCCTTTTAAGGAAGCAGCAGCTTTACGAAGCCGCGGTGACCTGAGGAAGAACTTTGAGCGGTTATCCACAGGATTTCTTTTTTTTTTGGTCCAATTTTGATTAGTCTGTGTGTGTGTACATCCCTGCATTTCCCAGAGGTCATCTGCTAATCACACCAGCAGCCTGTGCTGTAAAAAGTAGTTTTACTTGGATCTTCTTTCAGTTTCTTCTCTTTCTACTGTCATTCATTTAAAAAACATGAGCTGCACCAGAAGCCAGAACTTCTGAGCGGCAGAGATTAGCTTTAAAAAGTTTACTTGAAGTTGGAGAGACAGTGTGAGAAAAAAAAGAAGGTGATAGTTGATAAAATGGATAAAATGGACGAAGGAGAGACGGAGAGAAACACTGCTGTGCTGAAAAATCCTCACCAGAGCTCTGTGTGTTTTATGCTAACATACGAGTGGATGTGAGATTTTGTCATGAGGTCATTGATCTGTAAACATTTGTAAACTTCTTGAGCAAAACTAAGGTTCGTCCAAACTACTCATGCTTACGAAAGGCGCTGCAGCACTTTAAAGCTTTTCTTTAAGCTTCCTGAATTAGAAAAATAGATTGTTAGGGGGGTTAAATGCGATCGAAATGAAATAAACTATGAACTGTAAAATAAACTAGAATAAGGAGATCCATGTGTGGCTGTTACTCAGGCGGTGGCAGAGCAGGAAAAGGTGAGGAAATGCAGCGTCTCCGGAGCTTTGGAGCCATTTATATCCTGCTGGTCATATCATCAGTGAACCTACTTCCTTTGGTCAACACTTATTTCTTTAAAAAATGTTTCCATAAAGCCAAGATAGAAAAAAAAAAGTGAGGCCTTCGACCCTTTATCTTTCTCTCTTGCCATCTGCCCTCCATCCTCTTAACTCAGATCGCTGGGCCGAGCTGTCAGTGTGTCATCGGGGCGAGTTGCCCTGTTCACCTCGCTGGAACGTTTGCCAAGGAGCCCACTTACATAAACTCCCACTTTTAGATGAATCAAGTTAAAAAGCATGCGAGCAGCTCAGGGCCTTTCAGGGAAGGAATCCTTCAGGAGAAACAGTTTCCAGATCTGGCCGTGATCCAGACCGTTTGGGAGGCAGGAGGTACCAGAGACTTCTTAGCCTTTCTCTTTCTCTTATTCCTCTTACAAACAGATTCCTCACACTGTAATCAGACATTAAGGCAGATATAAAGCATAAAGAGAACAAACTGTCTGCATTTGTCTCTGTTGTTCAGTCAGAAATAAAAGGGAAAACTCATTTCTGGTTCTGCGTCTTCGTCATAATCCCCCTCCTCGTTCTGGGATGATGTTCAGTTACCACAGACTTCACAAAGCGCTCTGACCTGCGAGGCCGCGCCGCCGAGCTTCTTCGGATATCGCTTACAAGTAATGAATGCTCCCCCTATCTTCCAGAAACCTCCACCTAAACCCCAACCACCTTTCCCACAGGGATTACTGTGTCTCCGTGTGTTTGTGTGCTTTTTTTGCCCGTGTGTATGCAGGAATGTGTGTGTGTGTGTGTGTGTGTGTCCTGACGGTGAGGCTGAGTTATCTCCAAGGTAACAGCGAAGGACTTCTGGAGAGCCGACCTAATTTTGAGGTGAATGATGTGAGGCAGCTGACAGATGCAGCGTCACTTCACATTCATCTTTCTGCAGGAAGTGAAAGAGGGAACCGAGTTCACCGCTGAAACTTTAACAAGACCGTAAAAAAGGGGAATATTTGAAATGAAAATGTGCTGCTTTGCCAGATCTTTTATTTAATTTTCTACAGCAAGTTTGTGCTGAATTATATTATATGACAAAGATTTACCAGCTCGCCTGGAACATCAGCCTTTGTTGGACTATAACTTGGTTCTGTAGCTCAGGTTTTAAATGTTTTATGTGTTTTGTGGAGGTGAACAGCCACAGTCTGCGTGTCTCCTCTCCTCACATGTGTTTTCTCAGTCGGATTCAATCTGTCAATAAGATCAATGCTCCAATCGCCCACATGGGGGGGAGGATAACTGTCACCTCTGCTAACTGTGATCCAAAGACCCTGAAACCTGACGCACAGCAACACCACGCACATGTTAAACCTGACTGTGTCGAGAGGCCCGCCGGGGGCTCGGATGTTCTCCTGTTACATGGACGCGTGGGTGCTCTCGCTCCATCGGACGTAAACGGACGTCCTCTGCAGAGCCTGGTGACATCGACAGGAAGCCGCCCACCGGTGTTACGCCGCTCAGGTTCCCTCGCCTGGATTTCAGTATTTGATTTGACAAAAAGTCCAGTCGTGGCGTGGCGCAATAAAACATCATATCTGCAGGAGAAATCTGCTTTTGAGATCATGATAAACATCCTCTGCTATTATTCATTAAAGTCCGAGAGTAATTTTACAGTGACTTGACTGTTTTCTGCCCTTTTATTTTGAAATCTGACTGTCTGTGAGCAGTTATCGTCGTAATTATCAACGTAAGGTTTTAGATATTCGGTGGTTTGAGAGTCGTTTCATTGTGCTGCGTTAGCTCTTCTCTTTTAGCAACATTTCACTCTGTTTTGGTCTGAAATGGATGGAAGCTGCAGGAATTAATCCCTTAAAGAAAGCCTTTGAGTTTCTTCTATCATCGTGCAAACTGTATTCCATGGGAAAGGTCTTGTGGAGCAAAATAATGCCTTCAATATTTTGCTTGAAGGTGCATTGGATGGTTTGTTTTGATGATTTCTTTTATTACAACCAGACGTGATGTGTGTAATTTTGCAACGTAATGATTTCAAGGTGGCTTGAAAAATAAAGCCGAGGTCAGAAGAGATGTGGTCTTCCAGTGAGTGAGAGTTTCGGCCTGAGAGGAAAGACGAGTCTCACAGCTCCTGTTACATGCACATGCAGTTCAGCTCTGTGAGCGACTGTGCAGACAGTTTGAAGTAAATATCTTCTGTGGTATTTCTGTTTAGGTTTGAAAAACTGAAAGTCTGCCTTCATGCAGTCATCCAGTATTTAAACTTGACTTCCACTTCTTTACCAAAACAAAAGACCATTATAAGACCATTAAGCTGATGCATCGTTACACTGGACCCTTTCAAAGCTTCTTATCTCCACTGTGGATCATGAAGACTGGCAGATCTGATTTTTTAAGGCATATATTGCAGCAGCCTGACACTGTGGACGTGTGGTGGCTGTTCCCTGACAGCCACTTCCTTCCAAAAAAACCGGACAAATCTCCACAGAGAGCAGCCAGGCTGAGGAACATCCTCCCTGCCCTCCAGGCCAATATCCTGATATACTGAGGTTTCCTCTAAATGTTGCTCTTTGGGATCTGGGGAGGCCTCTGAAACGGTACGACAATGACGCTCTGCACTGAAGCCCAACCACAAAATAAATGACACTATTTATGACTGCTTTTATGGAGGCTGGCTGAGGAACTTGTAGGAAACTATATGATAAATACAGAAAGCATCTATGGCAAGAAAAAAAATGAATTAATCTCCATTAAGGGGACAATTTTGCTGTAAGTCATCCCTTTTATTGTCCTCATTCATTAAACACATCACACTGATTTACTGTGAATGGGTTGTATGAAATAATAGCCCAGCCCTAACCTCTTCATAAAAACCAACACAATTCACCAGTAAATCAACCTCCAAATGTGACCGTAAAAGCAAATTAACATCCTCCTAAAACAGTTCAGAGGGGAGCTGAGCATTATAACCTCGGTGGAAAAGGATTTTCTGCAGGGCCGTTGGATCAAGAAGAGACGGGTTCGTCTTCTGTCTCTGTCTCGTTCACCCCCCCACGCTGCAGTGACCTTCCTGTCAGCCTGGGAAACCTTGAAGCTCAGCAGTTTCAAGGTCAAATAGCAGCCTTGGATCTTCTGCATTCTGGAGGCATTGTGTAATATTAGCCCTGAAACGCAGGATGAGCTCAGCGTTCAGGACAGAAAACTAGCTTCCCTGTTTATGTACAGTTTTCCTTTTTTTAAGTAGGACTCTTGGCAAACAGACTAGACTTTATTAGTAACAGGTTCTAGATTAAACTTTATAAATCAGACTTAAATCCACTATTTTATTTGCAATTAAAACAGTATGATGTGAGGTGATTGTCAATAGTTATTTAACCAATGCAAAACAAGCTTAAGTTTATCAGGAACTACAAAATACAAGATTTCCTGAACCTTATTTTATCAATTATGACTTAAGTTACAGATGAGCCGTGGTAAGTGAAGTCACAGTCTCAGTTTATGTTTATAAAAAGTTAATTTTTCCAGAGTTTTGTACCATTAAATGTGTGCTGAGGTCTTATAGTTTGACCATTAGATCAGTGGATGATTTAATCTGGATTAAATCACTCCAAAGTGCAATCTGAGCTTGATCAGAGAAAGTTGCATCAAACATGCTTTTCCTTCCTCCCTCTTCACTGCATCCTCTCTCAGGAGGAAACAACCTCAACCAGACATCAACCATTTAAACTCTTTATTACATTTCATTCGGTGCTCCAGAACTGATTTTTTTTTATTTTAAAGGGCTTCTGGTTTGCGTTTAGTTATGGTCACACCGTGCACCTCACAGGGCGAATGAAACGCAGCATGTGTTTTATTGAAATATATTCATTTCAGCCTCTGAATGAGGTGTCTCTGGCTTCATCATGCCCGTAAAAGGAGGCATTTTCCAGATCTGGTTGCAGTTTTTTTTTTTTTTTCACATATCATTCACCCACTTTTTTAAACATTTCCTCCTTTATATACTTCAAGACCATTTGCTGCAGGGGGGGAGGAAGCGTAACCACAATGGAATTCAGATTAAGTGACCAAATCCTCCCGTTTAATGTGCAATAAGAAGGATGTTTCCTGCGGTGCCTCAGCAATTCACACACAAGAGCAGAGGCTGATGGGATTTTATCAGCAATGAATTAAGGTTAAACCCTTCAGAATATTGTACATAACCTGGTTCACCTGTGAGACAGCAGGTTATATTACATGAGGATACAGAGAGGATTCATCTGTTGTGTTTTCAAGAGCTGCACTTATATCGTGGAAACACCAACTCTGTTATTTTTTTGCCTGCGGCTGCATGAGACTTCATTTTTTAATGCACATCTAAACACACGCGTAGATGTCAGAGTCCTGTAAAACTTTTGGAGAAAGTCAGCTCACAGCTGGCAGGAGGTTCACAGCCTTATCAGAGTGTGATGTTTTATTCCATCGCTGCAGAGGCACGAAGCGGGCGTCATGTGGTACACTTGAAATGAACCCAAGCGCTTTTTTCAGATTAGTCATTTAACAGCCCAGTAATATCATGAGTTGGCAGCCAATTTCCCATTACAGAGAGCTGCAAATGTCTTATTAGTCAAAAGCAAACTGGAGAAACTGCAGGGGAATGGGAGGAGCTGCTGTTTATACACACACACATATATATAATTGTAGAGATATATACATGAAATATTGCACATATTTGTGTTTCTTCCATCTCTATACACGTCTGAATCCTCAGCCCAAGTTTGGCTCACACGCAGCCTGACTGTCAGATGCTACTTCCACATCTCAGCCCATCCTGGTGCACACACACACACACAGAAAATCCTCCTGACTGTCCGCCAGCACTTCGGGATAACAGCTGGAATATTTCAGAAGTGAACGTATATGGATAAGACTCGAGCCAAAGACCCGAACATATATAACATATATTTCCCTGTGTGCATATAGACTTTCCATAATATTATTGAAGGAGCAGAGACTGTTGAAATATTCTGTAGCTTTTGGAAACCGATGGCAGCACAAAGTGTGAAAGAAATGATGTGACATCAAGAGTTTTACAAGGGATGGACTTTTATTCCTATCAGGGATAAAAAAGATAACCTTGCTTTAATATTTCTCAGGTTTTCCATTATAGAACTTTATTAGCTTTAAAATTAAAACACTATACTTTGATGATCCTGTTAGTTTTCAGCACATACTTCTTTAAAGATATAGATTTTCATTTGGTTAGTTTATGGGATACAAAAATATAGGATTTCATATACATAATGCTCCTCTAACTTTTTCAATATGTCATATATTTGCAGAGAAGAAGTCGGGCGTGTTTTTACATCTCTGTCACACTTAATCTTTAGTTTTCTTCAGTCGTTTTCTTTCAGGGTGGAGCATCAAAGTAACTCTTGTTCACCGAACATGAAAAAAAAACCCTTGAGGGACTAATTATGTGTCAGATAAGGTCAGTGGAAGATAACGGTCAAGACCACGTTCATGTATTTTTTTTTTTAAATCTCATTTTCTCATCCAGTTCGCTGCAGGAGAACGAAGCGGAGTCACTCACAGGAAACCCACAGCCTTTTATTACAGGGGCTTTCCAGTGTTGCTATGACACTAATGACCACAAATATACTTTGACCCCAGAGAGATGACTGTGTGTGTGTGTGTGTGTGTGTGTGTGATGGAGGAAATTACACATTAAACATGACTGGTGTCCAAAGTACTGACTGGCCAAAGAGGATCTCTGGGCTTCAGAAGTTTTGGATGCAGCTTTTATTGTGTGTTTCTGTGTGGGTTTTAAGAACATACATGCGAGACCGTCTCCATGTCCGTCTCCGTGTCTGTCGCCGGCCTGCATGTGCAGCTTCACCCCCCCCTCGCCTGCATGAATCAGAGTTTACTCCCTGACCCGGTGTTAAGTGAGCAACAACTTGGAGGTCTGCCCATGAGAAATGTATTATTATTTTGTTTCAGTCGTGCTCCACGGAGAAAAAACTTAATGAGTTTTCAGAATGAGGAATCAGCAGGCAGCAGAGATGTTTCCTGTCCCTGATCTGAGATCAGAGCAAATCTGAGCTGAGATTGTTTTTCTTTAAGGTTAATTAAAGATGAAAGACTCATTTTTAAACTTAATGAGAACATTTCAAAGTTTTTTTCATACAAAATGAACCTTCTGTAAAAGAAAAACATAATGTGTTGGAGAATTTTTCTAAAATTCAGACACCAGAAAAAGTCTTGGGAAGCTTTTCAAAAAGAAATATTTCAAAGGGTTTTAAAGTCATGATGGCAAAGAAATAAAGGAGTTTCTGTAGTTTCAAGGTTCATTTAGTTTTTCATGTTAATATTCATGCACAGTTGCATTGCAGCTGGATTTACTTGCAAACTGCTGTCCGTTGAAACAAAAGCTTCGTCTCAATGATTCTTTATAGGTTGTTAAAAAAGTTGCATAGTGCGAGAGAAAACTTGCTACTTTTATATTTTTTTTAATCGTAAATGTGCCCTCACTTTTTTTTTTTGAAGAGGTTTACAAAGATTAAAAGAAAATCATGATTCCTTCTGCCTTTATTGTTTCTAAACCACAAAAATGAATCCGCTGGTGTTCGATGGAAAGTCAGAAGATCACAAAGGTGATTAGTCATCTGTGGATGGTGAATGTCTGCACAGCATTTTTACACCCATCCGATCTGAGACATGCTGCAACTTCTTCACATGATGAGGAAACTCCAACAAGGACCAACAAGAAAATCCTTCAATATTAAAATGTATTGAAAAACAAACATGTCAGCTGGCCGGAGGAGCTGAAAATAGAGTCAGAGAATCTGCTGAGTCATTTGTTCTCATCTCTGTCCAAGATTTCAAGAAAATTCATGAAATTTTTAAGTGACATTTTTGTGCCTGGACCCAGTTGATCGCCGAACTGACCAGTTAACACTGCCGACACCAGAAGCAGACTGCTGGTGTGTCTGAAAAACAAAGTGAAACACCAAAGACATGACAGCTTCTGCTGAAGTCGAGTCCGTTTGTCCTCTCAGATAATGAATCTGCTCATTAATTCTGCTGAGGCAGCATCTTGTGCACGCATCAGCATCAGCTCTCTGTGATTTAAATGGCAGCTGAAGCACACCGAGCATGAAGATCATCTGCTCACAAATATGCTGAGTGAGAAATAAAAGAAGGGAGTGCATCAGGGGGATAACTACGGGAGCCCTAAGCGGACATGGTTTATTATTTTTTTTTTACAAGCCGTTTTCTCAAGATAACGAGATAAAAACTCGTTAAAACAAAAAACGAACTTTGTTTTCTCGAGATAATGAGATAATAACTCGTTAAAACAAAAAACGAACTTTGTTTTCTCGAGATAATGAGATAATAA
>JAPZDY010000013.1:3640128-3654287 GCA_029783645.1 Ctenochaetus hawaiiensis | reverse complement strand
AAACCCCCCCCCCCCCCCCCCCCCCAAAAAAAACAAAAAACACACATGTTGAAAAGGTCTGACATGGACACCTTCTCAGCTTTTCAGAGTTTAACAATCACAAGCCATTCCTAAAACACTCCACAGACAGGATGCCATGCAGCTATTAAAAATTTACTGCATTTTTTAAAAATGTATCTTCTCAAAAACATCTGAATTTTAATCAGACAAGCAGAGCATGCATTTATCATACTCCTCCATCAAAAGTGCCTGTGAAGGAGCCTCCTAATGGCAGCATTGCAGTTGATGCAATGCAGACAATCCTCATGACAACCAAACTCTCTCCAGGCTGTTTCCACACACTAGTCTTTCTTACCTCTTTTCCACAATCTCCAGCGTGAGATGCAGCAGCTCCCTCTTGCTCTTCTCCCTCCTCTTGATCATCTCCAGGATGGTGACAGCTCGGCTAAGGTCCCTGCGCAGTTTCAGCATCTTCTCGTACGACGCTTCGTCATTCTTCCGGTTCTATAAAATGGAACAGGGATCATTCAGACACAAGTGTTTACATTTAGAGTAAAAGCCAAAATACTAGCTGACAGTCACTGAGAACTATTTAACCATTATTGCAAAAATAATTACTTACTGGCATCAACTGACAACACCTTATACACACTTTGTAAGGATAATACATGCTGTAGAATTTCAGGAATATACAAACATCTGTTTTAAAAGACACATGCTTTGAAGCTCATGGCTGTGATAAAATGTAAGACTATCCAAAAACCACAAGCCCGAGTCAAAAATTACATACTTCCTGGAAACATACAAAAAATGCTCTCAGACAGTCATAACTATGTTAAATAATACAAGAGGACTTCTAAAATTGTTTAGCTTCAGACCCAAAATAGAAATTAGTGTCTCTCCATTATGGAGATTTAACTACTTTAGGGTCTCAAGAGTCACTATTTAAAAAATATACATATATATATATATATATATATATCAACCTCACTTCTAGTCCACTAAGAATCCATCGACTGAATGCAACAGGTACAACAGCACAACTTCTTTCATTTGCCAAAGATTCCTACCTTTCTGGTCTGCATTTTCTCCGTCCGTCGACGGAAGGCCACATAGGGGTCGCTGGTGCTAGAGCCATCCCTCTTTTCCTGCTTGACGTTGGGGATGAGGGAGCCCCCCTTGCAGGTTTTCCTCTTGCGGCTCCAATAGTCGAAAACCTCCTTGATCAGCTCATCATCCTCCTTCAGCAGCAGTTTAGCCTCCTGGAGACTGACCAGCTGCAAAGCAACAAAGAGGGACCAAGTCAATACAACGGTCAATCCCATAGCAAATTTGAACAGCATTCACTAGTCACATGTATGATGAAAATATCGACAACACAGAGAGAACGCCGAAGTTTTACACAGACAAACACACATCAAAGCAAAGATTTTTGAATTTCAGTATTGTGGTTAAATAGAGAAGTCTTACTGCCTTCAGGCACAACTTATACACTCATGTTTCTAAGTTTGACAGTTGCATAAATTTAAGTCGCCTACGCATTAGTCAGAGATGACAATAACAACATGAAGTAGGTTGGAGTAGAATATGCAGGAGCTTTCCATAACTGTTAAAGAAAAGTGGAGCAAGCAAACAACAACAGGACAGAGTAAAGCAAAATCTGATTTAGCGGGCTTATTCACTTCATGTAAAGCAGAGCTGCAGATGTGCAATACCACGCAAACCAGCGTTTTCCTCCTCACAGACTGACAAGTACCTGCTGTCCGCTGCCTTTCTCCAGCCGGTCTATCATTTCTTCAAACTGCAGGGCTGTGATTTCCATTTTCTTCTTCAGCTTATTCACAAACGTCTCATCCTCTGAATCTAGGTCGTAGTCTGGCTGCTCTGTATCCAAACTGAAAGCTATGAGATGGAGAAGAGTTGTTAGGAAAGTAACACAAACACATTGATTTAAAGGCTTCTCCAGGAACAGGACTGCCTGCAGAGACACAACCTGACTCTGTAATGCTTCAGTTAACTTGGAGAAGACTTCACTGTGCATGAACTTGATGAAATATCAAACAATTATGACATTTGAGCATATTAAACACATTTTATTTTCCAAAGTGGAGGAAAATCTACACTTCTTTTACTTTGCACAAAGTCAAATTCTTTTTGGAAATATGTCATTTCAAGCACAACTGTGACCTTGAAAATGAAAAAAAGCTACGTAATGTATTTGTTATGCAAACTTTCAGTATTTAGCAGCAGTTCATTTCAGGCAAAGTGAACAGACACAAACCATGGGGTGTAAAATGCAGACGCCTTTATCATCAGACAACCACTGCCAAGTTTCTCTCCAAACATAAACACACCCTTTATCATGACAAAGCACTGTGCGCGTGTTTGGTTATGCACCAAATATTGCCAGGGGCTTAGCTTTTTTGCCCAACCAGTCCGTCCAGTGAGAATCTCCAGTCATGGCCGGGAGATTCTCCAAACAATAACATTATCTGTCTGACAAAATGGGAAAGTGGTTGTTTGTTGTAATCCATCAGCTACTGTGACCACTGCATAAAAAACAAGTGTACTTCACTGTCACTATAAGAGCCCCACTAAAATCACCACATAAACCTGTCAAAACCTGACACATTGAAAAACATGCAGCGTTCACTTTCACCTCCCCATGTTTAAACTTTTAGATGAGAGAAAAAACAGGGCTGCACTATTACAGTGAAAACTCCTGCTGCAGCGTCTCTCTGCTGCTTTACAAGTTGCTCATTCAAAGAAAGTGCAGTCTTAAAGCTGAAATATACAGCAAACAGACAGATTTCGTTCCTCAGTTCTTGTTGAGGGAAAATTTTTCAGTGTGACTTCTGTTCTGTAAACAAACTACACTTGCACACTCTGCAAACAATATCATGACACTGTTAACCAGATGCTTGCAACAGCATATTGGTGTGTGTGTTAAATATTTGCAAAGATGGATGTGTGAAATGTGTACCGCTGGTGAAAGAAGGCATAACAGCACATCTTTTTTTTCTATTGGTGGCAAACTTGTCAATTCCACTGTGTGAATAATTCCAACTTAATTCCAAATGGAGTGTGTGCCTTCAGTGCAATTGTGCACCACGTGCAAAAAATATTTATATTTTTTCATATAATATTTATATTTTTTGGGGTGTAAACATACACAGATTAAATTTGCCTCTATAGGAACCAGCTGGGCTTAAGGCCGGGTTATGGGAAGAAAACCTAATATCAAGATATTCTATATCAAATACTTGGTTACCGATTTTGCAGCGATGCTGTAAGGATGGCTACTGGTCCTTTCACAAAATAATAACACAGTCACATTTATAATAATCTGTAAAAAGTCCATAAAAGCCTATAAAGCCTGTAAAACTAGGAAAGCACTAATGCCACAACACAGTATAGAGATATCAAGTGTCATATCATGATATTAATATAGTCTCATATTGCCAGGCTCTAGTTGGACTGACATCACATCCACAATAATAAACTGCAAAACAAAACCAAAACTTCATAAAGAAAAATCTCTCAATCAGCAGTGTAACCCTCTGGACCCATCACACACACCTAAAACATCCCAATGGTAACATCCCCACGAACTCATAGATCACCAGCACAGCTTAGAGGATTGCATGCCGCCTGCTACTCACGCTGTATGTGAATAAGCTGCTTTGGCATCTTGAACTCCCCGGGGTAGAGGGACTCGTAGTGCGTGATGTTGCGCTCTGCCTCAGGGACGGGGATAACCATGTTGTCCCGCTTCTCGCCGTATACCTGCTGTGCCGAGATGGCTCGCTGGAGATGGTGCT
Organism: Ctenochaetus hawaiiensis; assembly: GCA_029783645.1. Lineage (NCBI taxonomy): Eukaryota > Metazoa > Chordata > Actinopteri > Acanthuriformes > Acanthuridae > Ctenochaetus > Ctenochaetus hawaiiensis. The sequence continues at coordinate 3,650,466 of JAPZDY010000013.1, read as the reverse complement.
CCTGCAAGAGAGAAAAACAGCTGTTTACACCAGCCTGTGTGCAATTTAAGGAGCTCTGCTGACTTCTTTTAGAAAAATCTTTTTGATTTCGTTGCAAACTAAACTATTTCACACACTGACAAGCCTACTTTAACAAAACAAAGTAAATGTGCAGTGATTTATTTACCAGCTGACAGAACTTGTTTTTGATATCACTTCACTACGTGGATATGAATGAGAGTATAATCTCAAACTACTAAGAAAGATGAAATGTATTTTTGTGTGTTGATTTTTACACTTTTATATTAGTCATGCAGTGTATGGCAGAATTAGAAACCGATTATTAACATGAGTGCAAAACATGATGGCTATCACCCAAACCATGACATTTAAAAATAGGACAGGATCACTACAGTCTCATATCCTTCTAAATCCTTTTTTTCTTTACTGGTTATCTTCGTTTTGTTGGCATTTCTTAGTTATTATCTTTAACATTTCCTCTAATCACTTCTCTTAGCTTTTTCAAATCAGGCAGAGCACACTATAAGTCATAGTATTTTACTCCTATATACAGCATTACAGTTCTCAATGCTGCACCTATGAGAAATGAGTCATCTGCAGAGGAATGGTGTAGGTTCTGGGGTGTTAAACAGGGCCTGTCTATATGATGCAGGGAGAATGAAGCATGCATCGGTGTATAAATCCACTGTGAGTACAGAGAGGTGCTATTCAGTGTATTTCTGCTCCACAGCGTGTGCTCTTTGGCAAAGATGTGAGCCTTGCACAGGTAAACCCACTATAAAAACAGTGACTCATTGTTTTCATTTGCTGCAACTCCCAACCGAAGCAAATCACCAAGCTGGCCATAAAAAATAAATGACTAAATCTGTCATACTAGTTCACAAAATGCAATGCATAGGGCAGCGGGATCATAGATGAACTACCTGCAAGCTACTGTGTTTACAATGACTTGCACAAGCAAGGACGTAAGCAAATGAGTCACTCAGTTTCACTCTTGAACTCAGCAATCACTGATGCATTATGTAATCTGATACAGTCACCAGTCAAAAATGTGATGCAAAGAACAATCCCACACAAAAAATCCCTTTTATCCTCGAAGACATGAAATATGTTCGGATAACATTTCATCAATATGCTTTCATAACAATTTTTCTTATTAATTGAACAGAACGACTGCATGAACCTACTTTAAGCCGTAGCAATAACATCTGCATCAAAAACACTGTATCTTATTAAAAATGTATGTTCATCCTATAGTACAGTCTCTGTAGGCCTCCTCTCAGTGGTTGATGCAACAGATGGCCAATCCAGTCCAACTGACGGAGGCCCATCTTGCTCTAACAAGTATTTTAACGGGACTCCTACTCGTTTTGCACATGACACACTTTTCACAGCCACAGCTTTGTGTGGATTTTGAGATATGGGTCAGTGTTCAATGACATTTCAATTGTGGCTGGCAAAAATGAGCAACAAAAATACCATGTCTGTGCATAGCTAATCTTTAATACATGGAAACTATTACATTTTAGAAACTTTGACACTTGCGTGGGAGTTTTAGGTGGTAATGGCTTTAAATATAACGACGGGCCACGAGGAGCCGTGCATGGACTAACAGGAGAACATATCAGAGCTGTGAGCTGGCATGAAAGGACACAGCATGTGTCCAGAGCTGAACCATCTGCCCCTAGTAAGCTTAACAACAAGCCAAGTGTTGTACACTTTCTCTACAACAATTACACTGAAAAAAAAGATTATTTTGTTAACCAAACCATTAAAAATCAACCTTGAAGACCATGGCCGCAAGTGAAAGTCTCACCTGAGAGGATTCAGAGGCATCATCCATTACTCACTGTCTGCTGGTTTGAAATGAGTCTAGGATGTAAATATGCATGCGCCACAGACAAATTACCATCTATTCACACATCACTAGCAATTTGTCACCAATTTTAGCTGGAATGTTACTCTACACACGACTGAATTTGGCATGTTTACACATGCAAATCACAGGTTTAACACACACAAAAAAGAAGTATTTTGCTTTAATTGTTGCAGTGCGCGCAGATTGTACAGCCAAGCTTGTTGAAATGTTCGCACAGCCTTGTTCACTGGCCACAAATACACAACCGCCTGCAATTAGCTAACAGTTCTGTTTGATCCTACATTTAACAACCCTTCGCTTAGTCAGTTTATAACTCTGAGTCTAAAACGGCAGAGGCTGTGGTTCTCCATTTTCATATCCCAACAACGTTAAACGCAAGAGAGACATATATAAATAATAAAAAAAACTTCAGTGGCATTCTTACAACTCCCCCAGCTCAAACTTTAAGAGCACTTTGACAACTGAGAGCACAGAAAAATCCATTTTAATTTTTAGCCAACTCCATCCGGCTTTAACCAGTAATTAGACAAACTAGCTACTGCACGACTACGTTGATGGGAGCTGCATATTTAATAGAGAAACACTCAAATTTAACATTTCAATGACATGTATCAAGGTCAATATAAAACTCCGGGTTAGCTTTATCTCACTGCATAATGAAGCAGAGACATAAACACAAGACATACAACCGTTCATACTTGAATTCAAATCTACAGGCTATCAAAAACTCAATATAATAACATCATGTGAAAAACTGACAACCCTCAAACGTTCACACTGACAGACCTAAGCATGTAGCCAGCTGTTCGATTCAAAACAGAACTTTTCTGCTTCCCCCAACAACTGAGCCATCCTTTTTTTTCTGGAAGTCTAAATGCAAAAACATGTTTCCTTTGGCACAATTGTGTAGCAAATAGTTACAGGTCTCCAATGACAGAAACTGGCAAACATAAAGGACAGGCCACTGCTTCATCCAGAAGTATTTGGCCGATCTGACCCGACCTAAGTTAAGTCTATCAAGCACCTGTTAACCTAAAGGGCACCGGGTTTGTTCTGACATGCAACTTGTCAAGCACATCCTTAAAAATCTCCCTTTGTGAACCCAGATGAACCCTGAGCTTTGTGAGTTAAAGAACCAGAATGAAGAGTGAGTGTAAGGTACCAATTAAAACTGAGCCAGGCCCAGACCAGCATTTGCACGCTCCTGTAACGGATATCAGCTCTGCAGATTGCAGCAGGCTGCTCTGAGCTGCCCCTGACCTAAAGAAATCTTGATCTTGCACAGCTGTGATCCTCAGAACCACAATTCAAAGCCTGGGATTTCCTCTGGTGAGGAATTGTGTGAGTAAAGATAAAGGTCTTTTGTGAATAGCACAAAAAAAAAGAGAGAAAGTTATTTTAGGAAGTCTCCTACCTGTCTTTTTCAATCAAAATTATAAGTCGGCATGTCTCTTGCACAAGTCAAATGTTTTAGATATTTGTTATGTTGACATACTGGGTTGGCTTTCTCATCTTTCCAAATAGAAAAATGGGAGGGTGCTGATGGATAACAACATGCAAGGGTTCAAGAACATAAGAGAATCACAAATAATGATCATAAATGCTTCACCTCCTAACAGATCGGTTCCTAACAGCACCACCTCTCACCAAAAACCAATAACGAACCAACTAATAATGAACCAACTAACAATTAACCGCTAACTCTGCTGCTCTTCTGGCATAAAGTGATCTGGGACTGGGAAGACTTCACATTGGCACTGCTGCTTCCTGTTGCAGCCGCAGATGCAGATAGAGGAGTAACAAATGAAAATCTATTTTTCACAGCACCATGCTTCCTTCCATTAAATGTTGCCTAGAAAAATAGATGAATCCAATAAAAGTTGCCATGGCAACATAAGCGTGGCCTCCAGCAGGTGTTTCCAACTCACGCCGATGAAAGGAAGGTGCACAAGTCTTGACAAGTCAGACTTATCAGATACCTTGTTTATTTCTTGGGTCCGTCCTGTATTACAGACCTCACCAGAAATCCCATAGTCCAACTAACCTTCATGATTCCCGACAAGCGATAACAGCTTCTTTGGAAAGGACTTGATGAATCTCTGCCTATTTAACTACGAGTGCAAATTACACACACACTAACATAACGACGGGACAAAATGTTCCCGTTGGCCACAGTCATGGCGGTGGATGTTATAACTCTTTTTGTATACTGCTTCTGCAAACTGTATTATTAGATTATTTAAATGTTATCGTTTTAAAATTCATGGATAAGTGTAAAGTGAACGGAACATTACATGGCACCTGGCTCCTTCATGTGTGACAGAAAAGAAACATGCTCACATACAGTAAAAATAACAAGTACGTAAACACATTTTGAACATGTACTTCACACATAAAGAACGAAAATGCACAATTAAAGGGAAAATTGCACATACAGGATAAGGTGACGCTTTCAAACATAATTGGACATAATAATATGGCAGGGAAATAGAAAGTACTGAATTTATAACCAATGAAATGTCTGTGGAAAAAAAGGACAGCAGGTGGACTGTTTTATGCTTAGTAGAACATTGTGCATGCACAGGTTATTACAAATGTAAGTGCCATGTTTCCAATTTCACAGCAACTACTGAGGGCACATAAAGTGTGCCATTAAACATTAATTATTTTCGGTAGGTTTGACACTGAATGCTGATGAGGCAGACACACAAAGGCACTTATTTTGGTAAGGAGCCATGAAGAGAACTCCAGCAGCAGCAGCATATTCATTCGACACAAGATGTTTCCCTCTATTCCTTCACTATTAACCCTGATATGAACCACCTGCCAAAAGGTCACAAGAAGACATATCTGATCTCACCGAGATCACAAGGCGGGCTTTCTCGCCTCTTAAATAGACATAACTCTCAGGCTGGCATGTGGTCAGTTAGCTCGGCACAGCGACACTCCATTGTTGCTGGACAGGATGTGGGTCAGGGAGCTAAGCCATGCAGAGCCTTGTAGTAAAACTGTCCTCTTTATCTCTTCTGTCACTCTGTTATGTAATGCCGCTGTGTGTATGTGTACAGTAGGTGGGGGAGGGCTGGTAGGGGGGCAGGATTTATGCTGACTTCGCGGGCCCCCTTATGTGCCTGCCTTGTGTCTGTGTCTACTGAGGCATCTCGGTGGCATAGAGGGGCTTTTCTACTTATGAGGTGACAAGAGAGAAATTCAGCTCAGTGGGCCAAGAGGGGTAATAAACACTAGATTATGCAGTTGTCATTAAGGCTTTGTCTACAACCAGCAGTAATATCCATCAATTATGTCAATCCAATACTGTCCATAACTAACATCATGAACTTCATTATGTTTTGGTTGAAATTTGTACACGGGGAGGGTTAGTAAGTGGGGTGAGAAGATAATATGAAATGAGCAAAGTTATCCTGATTGACTTGTGTCAAAAAGGTCATATCCCAGCTATAAATAATCTGACAATCTGTGGATTAAATGGACAATAGCCATATATGACTTTACATAGTCGTTATATAGCCACAATGCATATAATTTCTATCATACAAAAATGTAAGATTCTGTTCGGAGTGTAAAAACAACCTATAGGGCACAAAGTAAACAATAGGACAAATTAATACTGATTCCACAGGTTACAACTCTGACAAGCTTAACATTTATAAACATAGATATTAGCAGAAGGATTGCCTGACTGGTGATAAAATGATAGTTAGAAATAAGTTAAACTGTACTTTGTGACTGCAAGGCTACAACATTTCATGTCAGCTGAATATTAAGCAGCAAATTCTTGTGCCATCAGGTCACAAAAGTGTAGATATTACAATGTAAACTCACATTACTCACAACTAATTACAAACCAAACACAAAAAAATACATAAATACACATATTTTACTTAACAAATCCACACCAAGAGAGCAAAACACAATGAAAACGTGAATGAAGCAGCAACTAGGACAACCCTATCATTTCCATACCATGCATGCCATAACACATCGTGCTCCTACAGCACTGTGCGTTTCTTTCTAATGGGCGTGTGTTGTGATTAGATAGAAAGCAGGGTCTGCAAGATTTTTCTCTCTCTGCGTTTTTTCTCCGCAAAAAAACAGGCGGAGGCCAAGTGCAGGCGGTGTGCAGCACACATGGCAGAGCTGGAGCTGTCAACACGCAACACCTAGCTGTCAAAACCGGGCTGGGGCTCACTGTCTCCCCCTGGCATTTGCTCACGGAAAGTACACAGCGTCCGAGGCCTATCCAACAGTATCCTCTTGGCCTATCCCCGCTTGCCTTTACCAAAGAGAAAGTCAACAAAATGGTGGAGCAGATACGGGTCACGTGATTTCTTTGTGCTTTCGGGTGCATTTTAAAGTGACACAAATGAACACAACACGGCTTACGAATAAAATATCGCACCGCTACAACCTTTTAACAACAGCTGCGGTAAAACGGGCTCACAATATCGAGTATTCATCGAGATCCGTCGTGTGGACGAAAGAGCAGTTATGGCGGCCATTTTGCACAAGCTTGCGCAGGCAACATAGTGGCGCCCCTCGACATGAAAACACGGCTCAAGTAATCCAACACAAGTCGGGCAGCAATAAAAAAAACATACCGATTCCTCCTCCTTTTCCATCCCCGTTGGCATCTGCGGCACTGCCCGGTTGATCGAGGCATATTCGTGCAGGTCTGGCAAATCCTCGCAGCGGAAGACGGGTAGAGGCTTACTAGCATCCAGCGCCCGCGCCCGAAACGACAATTTACTCATTTTTATAATAAAAGATGCAGCATAAATCTATTCGATCTGCTAGTAATAACAGCAGTTCTGCCTCGAGTTCTCATGGATGAATCTGTGGCGGTCTCTAGAAGTCAGCCGGTCGATTGAGGGCAAGCTGGGTGGCGTAGCAGCGCGAACAGAGCCGGGCAGGCCCGGGTCTCGGTCACTCTCTGTCGGTCTCTTTTTTCCTAGGCTCCGCTGTTCCTCCCCGGTTCAATACGCCATGGCCAACATGGCGGACATTACAAACTCATGCAGCTCTCCGCTCGCTCCAAGCGGCCCAACCCCCTCGATCACACAAACAGCCATTCCCACGCAGTTTCGCACGCGTGCGCGCTCGCGAGACCCTTGGGGTACAGGGGAGGGAGGGGGGTGTACCGACGGTGGGGGCAAGACGCTGGATGCTGATGAAGGGATGTAAACTTCCCAGGCTCGGGATGTTCTCATCTTTTAATACGCCAGAGTGACGTACGAAAACATATTTATTTTATATATGTAAAAAAATATATATATATAGCATTTAATATTACAACGATTTTTTTTTAAAAAACTTAAAAATAAGATAAAATAAAATCTCACTCGTCTGTCTCATCCAGCATTGGATTAAAACAGATTATAATTCTAAGTAAGACATTTGGGCGAGCTGTGTTAAATTTACGCTTTAAACCTTTTTTACAGACACACACAGTATCAAATGTCATAACATTAATGCAAACAAAATGACACGTCGTCCTATTAGATTTAATTGTTTTGGAAATATCGCCACCGTGTGGCAACACAGTGATACTCTGCAAACCTCCACTTCAATTAAAAGTGATATGTTTCTGTCTGAACTTCAATGCTCAGGACTTCAACACAGGGTCAGACAAGGCTGGGAAGAGAGTAAACACTGTGATATTTTCTACATTTCCAAAAACAATTTACTTTAGCTTTGTAAGAAGTAAAATTTATTAAAGATACTCTATACCCTCAAACATTACTCAAGAGCATTTTCCCCTTAAAAAAACGGAATATACGACATCTTACAAGAAGATCATTCATTAGATTCAGATTGACCAGAAGGCAAAAGCTACACACATACAGCCAGACTGAAAATACTGAGTTGACTTGTCTTTTAAACAAACAGTCGGAAGTATAAGTTAAACATCTGTGAATGTTCTCATTCATTTAGGTCATAGTTATTCTGGGCAAATAAATCGAAGGCAACTGGACATATTACTGAGTCCAGTTGCCTTCGATTTATTTGCCCAGAATACATAAGTTGAACACTTTTCACATAAAAATACTTATGCTCTTTTGTGATGCTTAAAAATGTGCACATATGTTTTTTAAACAAGACATAGCATGTGCTCAGCCAAATAATAATAATAATAATAATAATAATAATGATGATAATGATTAAGAGTATGCTGTGGTTATTCAGTAACATTTCTAATGTCCTTATATGATGTATATGGTGTCATTATATGATGACAATGACAGGCGAAGGATCTATCGATGGAATGACACCTTCCCAAGAAACGGGAATGAAGATACACTCAAACAGGCAACATTTTTCATTTGTCAACTGTCAGTTTATGATAAAGTGTCTCTTGATCCTGGTGTGGTTTTGTTTTCTTGTTTCTATCTGACATATGTTGAAACAAGGACAGTCGTGTGTGTCTATGTAGTCCAAAAGCTTCATGGGAAAAAAAACGGATAAAGGGTAAAATATTGCACCTTTGCAGGTTATCTGCCAATACTGATGAAATGCAAAGTTATTTTCTTTAAAATAAAAATAACCCATTCCCAAAACTTCTCAACAACTTCTCCAGTCACACAGTAACTGCATTAAGTCCTTTTTGCACCAAGATCTGGACCAGTTGTATCTCTTGCAAAAGTAACTTGATGCAACCTGATTAGTCAACTACAGCGGCTACAGACAAAACAGACTGCGCTGTGTTGAAGGCAAATTTGGTAGTACAAGTACAATTTTAACTTATTTTTGTGAAATTTGTATAAGTGCCAAAGATGAAATTGAAAGAAATTGAAATTCAAAGAAGAATTGTGTTAGCATTTCACACAACTGAATACTTCTATTCACATAATAGGTACTAAATGAAATGGGAAAAGAGGGAAAATCTTGATTATTCTCATTGTATTAGTATCCCTTTAAGGTGACTGGAATTCATTTTAAAAAACAATACTGCAATACTTGCAATCTCAATTGCAATTATGTATAAGTGTTTGCATTTCCTGATTTAAAAGGGTGTTAGTAAAGTTTTGTAATTTTCTGGATCTTCAAGACTGTAACAGCTGTCCAGTCATTTGCCGTAATCCACTTAGTCACTATAAGAAATGAGATGGACATTTTAAGGTCGACAGCCCCTGTAGACAAAACCCTGACCTCGGCTGATTTTTACATTGCGATATACAAGACCACAACATGTAAACAATGCTTACTTTATGTCATATCTGAACTGAATGAGAGAGATATGAAATGCAAATGACCTGCAGGGATGGATGAGAATTCCTGTTGGATACAAATTATTGGAGGCTGACATGATCCTCATCCATTTGGGAGCAACGTGTTCACATCTGTAGTCCATAATGGAGACCTGTGAAACAGAGAGTGGCGATAAAGACACACACACACAAATATAAAATCATCAATACCTGTCTGGTTTGTTCAAAATTCCTTGTTAATATGACTGATGCATCACACAGATGCACCGTATTTAAGCATGTTCTGTATTTTTTTTCATCTATTAGGCATTTAATACAGTCAAATTGAAATATGTAGGATCACTGGTGAGAAAAAAATAGAGCAAGATTTGACAATATCCTCAACACACACCCTCGATGGCATTCCTGGCTTTACATTTGCTATTTTTCAAACCAGATGATCGTATGAATTCCTTTTCGATTCAACTTCCTTTGCTCTGTTTTTAATAATGTAAACCAAGTTGTGTTGCTACAATATCCCACAGTGCATATTAGTGCAAATCTATATATGGAGGAGGGAAGGGGTAAATTCAAGAGGAGACGACAGACAGAAAGTCTGAAATCGTATCACAAAATGCGAACGACAAGCATGCACAGCCTCGAAGCCGATCACAAAGCAGCTTTTTAACGGGTTTATAATGCGTTTCAAGCCCCAAAGATCAGACAACAGCTGTCTTCGGAAGCAGCAGCGACACCGAGGCTAGCTGACAGGCAGCTAACGTTAGCTTAGCACAGTTACCCTGACCCTGCGCCATTTACCAGCCTGCTAACAGTTTGCGGACAGACTGCCAACACTTTCATTTGAACTCGCCAACTTAACTTGTCCGCAACTAAAAAAGGCGTCACTTTGCGACTCCCGCAAAAATAACACGGCAAAAAACTAGCCGGAGCCAGAGTTGCAACTTACCTGCTGCTAGCAAAGCCACAGGGGAGGATGATGATGGCAGTTCTTCTGGTTGTCATGTTGGCCCGATGCTAACGCTGGTTAGCTCCCCTCAGGACGCCTCAGAGGAAAAACGATTTTATATTTATATTTTTTTTATATTTAAAAAGAAAAATGTTAACTCACTGCAAGAGGTGGCTGAAAGCAAAGAGCTGGAGTAGAGAAAATGATATCCTGTCGCCGATGGGAAACTTGTATAGTTCGCTAAGGTTACTTCGACAAAAAAAAAAAAAAAAAAATAAATATCCAAA
>JAPZDY010000013.1:3609677-3620578 GCA_029783645.1 Ctenochaetus hawaiiensis | reverse complement strand
GCAATTTCATCGCAACAAATACGCTTAAAACATCGCAACTTACATCGCAATTTTTTAGAAAAGCTGCCACGAATTCATGCATTTTAGGCCGCAACAATCTTGAAAAACGCCCGTGAAATCCTGGAGGGACTGTTAAAGGAAACCAATCATCTAGTGGTGATTTAATGAAAAATGTTATTTTACCTTCCTGGATGTGTTTTTTGTTGGTATAAGTACAATTCAGGCTTTTTAACAGAGTCAAACTTATCAAATGGATATTCCCTGCTGACATGAAGGCCATCATGTGCTTTTCAGGGCTTTGCAGGTGTCCTTTCAAATGGCAGACAGCTCATTTCAAATGAAACTCTTCAAGCAGAGTTAAATTTGTGCAGGGAATTGCTCTGGCTGTTGAAACTGTTCTTCACTGCGAACAGAAGAACCCTTCTGGATGACATGAAGAACCCTTGTGATGGCAGAGGTCCATATTTGTGGATACTTGTGAACCTTCATCACACATACAATGTTATAATCACTCTCTGTGTGTGAGCGTGAGTGTGTGTGTGTGTGTGTGTGATGCCAGTCCATCACAGGGGGGTGGATACTTGCACATGATGGAGAATAAGCGTCTTGTCGACATGGAAACATGATTGATGGCTGATCCATCAAACGCCGCAATGCTACTCATGCATGTATGATGTCTTCATATTGTCATCATATGAGTCTACAGATTGATGTCTTCACTGCATCTGAGTGAGATGTTAGATGCTACACATGAGGTCTGCTCAGCTTTGTCTTGCAGGGATATTTTTCTGCCAGTGTGGCCTACATATAAGCTGCATCGAAAGAAAAAAAAGAAAGAAAACGTGAAATAAGCCTTTGCATAACTTTAGCAGGATTTTGCACCATTGTTCGGTTGGTGGTCAGTGCAGCGGTTAACACAGGGATAATAGTCCAGGGCCTATGTAAGGGAGCGCCTTGTATGCCAGACTAAAATGTCAGACTGCATCCCTGAGAATCGGGCCAGGCTTAAAGCCCAGTAAATAATCCAGCCTTGGTGTAATCAGCGTGAAAGAACAAGCTCGAACTCGCCACAGAGCTCGACAGAACAGCCTGTTAAAAATACTCACTTCAGTCGCATGACAGAGGGAAAAGGGGGAGGAAAAAAAACATGCAAGGCCGCCTTTTCCCCATTTCGAAGTTTTTTCTCAAAGAGCCGTGGCGAGCGGAAACTCGAGACATCATAACAAACTTTCGCATATCCACTCTCGTGCTTTACAGGAGAAAAATAAGAAAATAAATCCCAACACCTGCAAGTCTGCTAAAAATGTCCTACTCATATCGAGCAATGTTGGAAAAATGTGGCTTCATGTGTAAAGTGTGAATCATTCTAGCGCAGCAGGTAGATGAGCCGTATGTGAACGGATGTGTTGCTCAGGTTGGATAACTGCACAAAGCATGCACATCATACACAAGAAACCAGACTGCGTTGTGGGAAAAAGGCCGAATGTCACATTGGAAACAGCAGATGGTTGGTTTATTTGAAATTTCCCTTTTTTTTGATGTAGTAATAGGCTGGAAGTGCACGCAGTCTTTTTAGATGCATTAAATCTCAGCATGCCAAATGGAACCAAAGCTTTTCTGGTCAAACTGCGATCCCGAGTCACTGCTTGGGATCCACAAATCAAAAGTTTTTATTCTGACTGCATGGTGGCACAGTGGTGGCTGTTTTGTGGAGGACTGTCAAAACACTGTCATAATTGCATCACCAGAAACAGAGGTCAAGTCTGTGCCAAAGTGAGAGGCATCTGTATGCACCAAGAAAATGACAACTTCACCCTTTTTTCATGAGACGACGTTTCTGTGAAAAAACCTTGAAGAATGTCTGCTGAGATGCTGTTGATCTATTTTCACTCTTTGTATGCAAGAATTTCAACATAAAAACATTCTTTAAGGACATGAATAAAATGTTTGTGTTGAGATTTTATGATGCATCCAAAAAAGTTGAATCTCTTTTGCTAAAATGCATCAAGTAGACTTTGTATTGTTTGACACAGTTAGCAAATTTGCATCTCAAAGCACACTATGGATTCTGGGAACTATCCTTCAAGTATAGAAATAAAGCTGGACCTGCTGTACACACTCACACATATCCATCCAATATTTGATCCTCACCAGCTAAAGTTTCTTCCTTCCCACATTAACACTGGCATTAGATATTAATGTGCAGCGTTGTCCAATATGCATGCATTTCCTTAGGATACTGAGCTAGAAATGAGATAAGTAGGCTTATAAAACTAAAATTATTTTTTTCGAGGAAGTACTTTTTGATCATAACTCCAAATTTGTAATGAAAAACCCACTTAACTTACATCTCCATGGAAACTGTATTTTCCTCTCACGATGGATCTGAAGAGTTTTGTGCGACTGTTGTCCTCGAATGGCATGGATCCGCTCAGCAGGATGTAGGTGATCACCCCCAGAGCCCACATGTCCACTGCACAGGAATAAGGTCTCCTCAGCAGCACCTCAGGGGCCATGTACTCGGGGGTTCCACAGGTGGTTCTGAGGAACCAAGTTCTGTCTGCTCCGACATGATCTCTATCGCCTCCGTCGGAGCCTGAAGCATCACAGCCTGCATCTGTGCCGCCAAAAGTGGCCAATCCAAAGTCGGTGATGATCAGTCTGGAGTCGTCTCCTGGGTGGTAGTACAGAAGATTCTCAGGCTTCAGGTCTCTGTGGGTGATACCGAGGTTGTGCAGGTATCCCACCCCAGCCAGCACCATCTGGAGGGCCTGGCTCGCGTCCCTCTCTGTGAAATGGCCCCTGCTCACAACGCGGTCCAGCAGCTCCCCGCCGGTGGCCAGCTCCAGCACCATGTAAACCCGCTGCGGAAACTGGAACACCTCGATGAGCCGAATCACATTGGAGTGTTTCACCCGCTGCAGCACCACCAGCTCCGAGGCGCACACCTCCCGGCCCTCTGGGGCCTCCACCTCCATCATTTTTATGGCAAAGGGCTGGCGAGTGGCCCTGTGCTCCACGCGCACGACTCGGCTGAAGCTTCCTCGACCGATCAGAGCCTTGATGTTGTATCTGTCAGAGCGGGAGGGAAACAACGATTCATCGTGGCATAACTGTATCTCATGAGACCGCGTTTCAAAGCACTCAACATCTGCCTGCCTCTGCAGCTGCAGCTGTGATGTATGGGATGGTATCTGCATGTTGGACACTGCAGCTAACGACCAGGCATTCTCGTATGCAAATACATGTACGTGACAAATGCACAATGCCGTACTTTAAAGCTGTGACTAATAGGCCGAGGAGAAAAACATGCATTGTATCTTAAAAAAACATGAATTTGTGTTTTAATTGTTTCTATGCTTCCATTTAACATGAACATAAAGGCAACCTTCAGGCATTACCAGGCCTCAGCCTCTCAAATTACCGCCTTCTATTATTGATAATAAATTATATTGCATGACGGTCGGCGGTGGCAGACGGAGTAAAGCAAGGAAGCTGGTGACATGAAAAGGCTCCCATGAGCACCGTGAATGCTCTTAATAAGTAAATTCACCTTGTGTTGTGCTGCAAATGATCTATTTTTGAATGAACGTCAACAACCGGCTGCTCGCAAGGTTGAGATAATAGCAACTGTTTACAATGCAGCCTCAGTTAATCAGCATTTCTATTTTCTCTTTGTTTTTTTTTCCCCCAACGCAGTAAATTACTTGAAATCTAAAAGAGAAAAAAAAAAACATAAAAAAAAAGGTCACTCAGTAAGTATGATTAGACCCACATGTTTTTTTTGGTTTGTTTGTTTTATAAAAATCTCCATGATTTAATTGTTTATTTGTTCAGGCAGAAAAAAAAAAAAAATCCTTTTTTCACATAATTGCTGTTGAATCAAAATAAAATCAAAGACAGTAAAACTACTGACAAAGCTGTGCTATGCGGTAGACTTTTATTTTGAATTATCTCAGCCTGTTTTCCATTTCAAACGTGTGTGAACACCGTGTGTGAGTGCTACGAGATGTTTTTTTCGTGTGAATGGAGACTGAATCATTACTACTGAACTGACCTTCCTGTCACGCGTGGATCAAACTTGTCCTTGTACTTTGCCACTTTGTCCTGCTGCCGTCCATCTCTGACTGTTTCTTGTTGGATGTTCGATGCCGACTGAAGATTCTTAACATGGGTGGAAAACCAAGGGCGTCTTTGCTTCTCTGTACGCTTCTTCGGCTCGTCATCATCATCGCCATGTGCTTTTCTAAAGGTCACGAGCGATTGCACAACACTTACATAGCCCATCTTTGGAGCCTCAGGCAGCACCTTACTGTTTCCACAACCCATCACTCAAAGGAAACAATACATGGCCATGAAGGGTAAGAAAAAAACATCCTCCATCTGCTGCTAATGGAATGAACATTGCAATGAGAAGGACGGACTGTATGGCTGCAGCTTTCTGTCAGGACATTCAGGTACACATACAGGCAGGTGTTGCTTGAGGTGTGTTAACAGCAACAGCAGGCTCCACCTTTTTCCAGCAAGATGGAGGCTGGCAGGTGTGTGAACGCACCCTCTCGCTTTGTGAAGTTGTCGGGTAAACAGAAACTGTTTGAAGCTATTGTCACTGCTGATGCAGTAGATTACCACAATGATCGCAGCGTGACTGTGAAAGACTGAGAGGAAGAACCCAACAACGTTCGCCTCACACATCATTAACACAGTCACACAGTCACGTATAAAAAAAAATGTGATTTTAAATTGATTTCCAATCGACTTCACTCGCACTAGAAAATGCTAATAGTTTTTGGAAGCTCTGCTCTCTGTCAACTTGTAGGACAAATTGTTAGCATCGGTGTTTTTCATGATAGAAAACAGAAATAAGAAGCTGTAAACACTCAGAGGTGGGCAGGAAGCCTCTTAAGTACTCAGTTATGAAGGTGCTGATACTTTATTTAAGTATTTCTTCAACCCAAGCTTCATCCAAACATTACATGTGCTGCTATTGAGGCAGATTTCATCCAACTTGCACTCAACCATGTTGGATAAAAATAATGTTAACAGAAACAATTTAAACTTATTACTCCTGTTGTGACATATTAGCTAAACTTCTCTGACGAATTCAGACCAAGACGCTCAGTTTGCATTAGTTGTTGGTTTTATTTTGGTTTTGCCTCATTAATACATGTTTTCACAAAAAACACATCCAAAAGTGAAGCTAAATTCATTGGAGACAAATTCAAATTTTTTGGGGATTGCAGACTTACTGAGACTTTTGAAGGATGTAACGTGGAAGATATCTCTCCACTGTCAACATAATAACACTTTATAATAAAATAACTCAGTTCTTTAAGACAAAAAGAGAAAAAAAATACTTTAACACGTTCTCATAGACAGAGCACCACATACAATTCATCCACTCAAATAGTATCTTAAAACACTAATCCTTACAGCCACAGTTACATATGTTCTTATTACAGCAAACCATAGATATGTTTACTTTTATAAAAGAGAAATATAGTAATCACATTGTGTAATAGACTTCCGTCCCACAATACATTCCTCACTGGTTGCAGATTTTTTCTCATTGTGTCAGGAACAAAAGCAGAAAATGTTCATTGTATCGTTTCCATTGTTGAGCGTAGTATGTCACCCAGTGTTCCTGTCAAGCAGTGCTAAGCTACTTTCTCTATTTTCTGCAATATGTTGTGCTGCTGTCATCATGTGTCCGTAATCTTTAGAGAATGGAGTATGGAGAGGAAGAAAAATAACACAGAGCCTCCTCTTCCAGCCTGCCTCTGCCCTGCGTGTTGTTTAAAAGAGCTAAAGCCTGCAAAAAAAAACTGAAGACGCCACAAAAACATGCACATATTTATTCATGTGAGGCTGCAGAGAGGAAGCGAGGGATCAAAAAGAGGGAAGAAGAAGCACCTTTTTAACTCAAGTAGTGCGCTGCAGTTTGAGCAGCACAGAAATAATGTGGTTATATGAGGTTTGTATAATGAGCTCTTGTTTATGAATAAATTGTGGATGATGTTTTTTGCGAATTTAGGAAGATTTTCCGAGCCTGCTTCCAAAACAAGGTTTATTTTTTTTAAAAAAAGGAAAACCTATAGAGTCACAATTTAGATTGTTTTTATGTAACATGTTTTTCTTTTTCCTTTTGTTTTTCCCGGTGACTTAATCTGAGGTTTTGTTGCTGTCAAATTTAGTTTTTGCCCTCATTTTCTGTTGTTAAAGTTCAACTCTCTGTGTAGCTATTGGTACTATTGCTGCTTAGAGATAAGGGCTGCTGTTGCTCCGTAAGAAAAACGCTCCATATTCAGTGTGCCAGCAGGATTATTCCCACTAAAGGCCCACAAGATGCAAAGTGTTTAGAAGCAGTGAATGCAAAAGCTCTTAAGAATTGAGCAAAGGTTTAATCACTATTGTGTTATATCCAATGGAAGTTGAAGTGGGAAGTGTTTGTTTTTATATGAAACTGTTAGAGATGCTGTAGCACCTTGTCGTGTCTTTTCAAGGGTGTAAATGGTGTTGTCATTGAAAAGAGACACAGGCTGCATCATCAGTAGCTTGTCTGCTGCAGCTCTTATTTTTTCTTTTTTAGGGAAGCCAAAAGGGGATGTTGGGTCTATCAGTCTGTTCTGCTGTCACACACTGTCTGTCTACTCAAAGAACTGCAAACACACACACAAACACACACACTTATGCACATAAAGAGACAGACAGAAAACCTCCACGCCCCCCCATAAACAGACACAAAGACCCAACAGAGGCTAGACATCACATCGGCACTGAGGTGGTAAATCGCCCTTCAGAAGTCTTCCTCTAGGGAGTCAGCAGTTCAGCGTTTATCGAACCACTATCTGATTACTAAAAGGCTGTCCTCGGTTATAAATGAACCCGCAACATGTGTGTGGTATCGGTAACGCCGGAGCCTTGGGAGTGAAAGCCATTATGGGCTGCTGTGAATCAGTTTAGGCCAGAGGAGCGGTCAGAGCCCAGCTGCCACTTGCCAGTCAGTTCATTACTGTTGTTATTGCAGTCAGAGGATGTGATACCTGTGTGTGAAAGGAGTGGACTGGAGCCAGAGCAAACTAAAAGCTTCGGTCTGAAGTGGCTCAGAAGCACTGCAGAATGAAAAAAAAAGGCTGTGCAAGTGTTGTTACAGGGTGACATAATAAAAAAAAAAAAGTTGTTTCAATGCACACTTGAACTTTGAAAATGTAAGCTTTAGGTGGGCGAAACAGTATGGACTCTATTTCTGGTGTGCACTTAACATCACAGCGGGGATAAGTGGACAAAGCAGAAGCTGTACCTTCCAAAGGTTGCGTAATTCATCGAGATTTCCACATCTTACCTTGCCCAAGACTGTAATATTCACTGGACAAAGTGCAAACTCAACAGCATGTGGTTCAGACCAGGTCTCCTTGTCCTGATAAAAGAGATCTTTATGTTACAGCATTTTTGATGAGGGAGAACTTTTGATGAGTGAAAAAGGGCTTGTTCACATAACCTTAGTTTAGTTTAGAGATTGTATGGATGTGGAATTTGGATTTCTTCTGCGAAAAAAACTTTAAAAATACTGTATTATATTAATACTGTAATGCTGCATTTAAGGAATTTTTAAATATTGAAAAAATGTGTTCCAAAAAATGGATCTGCATTTTAACTGATGTAAGCATTTTCCATTAAAAATAAGTTAAAACACTATACATGTGTCATTTAAAAATGACTCTGCAGCATTGTCGTACTGTGAAGACAACCAGAATAAAGAGATTTAAAGAAGACTTAAAACAGAACCTTGTGGTACTCCATGTCAATCCTACATGACCTTACCTAAATTTAAATGTCTTTGTGGTGTGTTACAAATCACACAAATGTTAGCTGTAGCCTCTGAGCAATCTATGAATTGATTTTGTGTGTGTGTGTGTGTGCACTGAGCTGCGTGTTTATGATCTCATAACTGGCTTGTGTCTAAATGGTCTTAATTCGCAGCACCCAATGAGAATTAACATGCGCTGCAGTTCATTTGACTCTTTGTATTGACTGTATTTGCTTTTCATGCTCTATCATTTACACATAAATGGGTCCCATCACACTTAATTGACACCAGTTAGTTATCGGTCACCACATAAAGTGTCAAATCAATGGTGAATTGTCAATAATGTTGAGTCTAAAACTAGCATACCTTTAATGGGAATTCAAAATGAGTTTAACAACCTGAATGGAAGTATGTCAGAGCTCACATGACACTCTAGTTATCCATAACAAACGTTTGCGACATTCATACCATCCTGATTTTATTCTGTTCCATTTCCTCAGATTTCATACTCTTTAGTTAAGTACCCCTAGACAACCAAAATAAAGAGATTTAAGGGACTTAAAACAGAACCTTGTGGTACTCCATGTCAATCCAACACGACCTTGAATTAATGTCTTTGTGGTGTGCGACAAACCACAGAAATGTTAGCTGTAGCCTGCATGCAATCTATGAATTGATTGTGTGTGTGTGTATCTGCATTAAACTATGTGTGTATGATCTCATAACTGACTTGTTTCCTCAACTGTCTTAATTCGCAGCATGCAGCGAAAATTAACATGCACTGCAGTTCATTTGACTCTTTGTATTGACTGTATGTGCTTTTCATGCTCTGTCATTTACGCATAAATGGGTCCCATCACACTTAATTGATACCAGTTAGTTATTGGTCACCACATAAAGTGTCAAATCAATGGTGAATGGTCAATAATGTTGTGTCTAAAATTAGCATACCTTTAATGGGAATTCAAAATGAGTTTAACAGCCTGAATGGAAGTATGTCAGAGCTCACATGACACTCTAGTTGTCCTTAACAAACGTTTGCAACATTCATACCATCCTGATTTTATTCTGTTCCATTTCCTCAGATTTCATACTCTTTAGTTAAGTACCTCCGGAGAGACCGTGCAGCGACGTTGCTACTGTTGATCAATCTCTGAGATTTGCTCTCCCATCCATGTTGAGCCAAGCCCCCTCATGACCTCCTTCATCCACACCGTGCCCTCATGCAGCATCATCCGGCTGATTAATTAAACCCATCCGTGATTTATCAATGAAACACTGGCCTGTAATTGTTGTTTTCCAGTGAGATACAAATAAGCTGGGAGCTGGACACAAGAAGTATGTTTGCTTATTACGAGCTGTTGAGAGCAGGAGAAATCAATGCTTGAGGAGAATACTTGTATTTTTTTTTATGTCAGGGCTTTAAATGCAACCTACTTTAATACAACACTGTGGAATGAGTCCCGACTGCACACGGCTATGCAGTAATAAAGCAAGGTTGCTGAGCACAATGATAGCAAAACAAAACTAATTACAGTGACAAGTGAGGCAGGCGCCAGGTCTGTCAACAGAGGGGGGAGGATGCTACATCTCCCAAAGGCGAGACCCTTCGGGACGACTGACGGATACTCTAATTTTCTTCTCCGTGAAGAGCTTCGGAGGTGGCCGAGGGACGAGGCACGCCAGACAAATTGTCTGTGACGTCTTGATTGAACAAATCATGAACGTTGCGCGAGTTGACGAAATTGGATTCAGTTGACAGATACAGTCACCTGGACGGGCGGCGCTCGGATGTCGAGGCCATGGACTCACATGTGTAATTAATGAACAGCTCTCCTAATTACTCTTTAGCAAAGGAGAGATATTGAGAACAACTGAGGGAGGGCAAGGTGGTCTAATAACTCTGAATCTGAAGAGCCGGTGCTGTGTAAATACCACGAGTCATGATCCCAGCAGACATGCTTCATTCACCCCCCCCAAATTAAAAGTGAAACTGAAATAATTAACTATGTGAGCATTTTAATGCCTAAAACAAACCTGGAATGATGTTTTGTTTAACTTGTCATCATGAATTTTTCAGTACGGACAAAAAACTATTTGATATTTTGGATTGATATTTTTCCAAATTTGCAAGTTGACCTCTGAGAAAAGTTAACTTTCAAAGGCTCTCAGGTAAACAGCCCGTGTTTCTCGCTTCATGACTCACAGACCACAGTTTGTAACCATCAGACCTGACCTTTGAAATCCCCCGGGGGGCAAGGGCAAAATGGTAAAACTCTTCCCAAGATAAAGACTACAAGACATGCACATTTCTCAACCTCACAATATATTCCATCAAAAACAGGAGGAAGAACTTGTGAAAATAATGTTTTTTTATGGGATACATGTCTGAAAAGCTTGTGTGCTTGAAACAGAGTTCGCTCAGTTGTTGCTTGATGTTGATTTAACCTGATCAGCGTATGAACTTCTCTAATAGCTGTGACTCAAAGGTCATTCCTGCCATGCCAACAAGCTAAGGACATTTTTTCTGAGGACATTTCAATCCTAAAACATGATCTTCATCATGGAGAACATGAAAAGTTGTCACAGTATGCAGGAAAAAAATGGAAATTTGTCACCGGATGACTGAGAAAAACTCCATCTGTTTATGAAGACCATGCAAAATGACCAAAGGCTCCAGAAAGGGACCTCATGGAAAGATTATTTTCCAGATAATTCAAACATTTGAAATGTTTTTCATGTGATAAACTATGTGAAATGGATGTTCTAACATTTCCTCCATGATAAACAAGACACATATTTCACATGAAATAAATGTCCTTTCTTCCTGTCTTTGTTACGGGAAAGATGACAGTCATAATATTGTGATAAAAATTAAAAAGAATCTTATTTTACTTATGTATGTTTTTATTATTTATTGAATTCACTGTTTTTAGCACATTATATTTTATAATATGTTTCTCATCGGCATAAACAAGGGATAGAAGTGTTGTAGTCCTTGAACTCGGTGGCGGGCCGTGCATTTTACACCTAGGCCTTCAGTAGTGCTCCGTCTAAATCAATCCACCCCTCAATAACTATTTTATGGCTATAA
>JAPZDY010000013.1:3599514-3609577 GCA_029783645.1 Ctenochaetus hawaiiensis | reverse complement strand
GTATTCGTGCAGATGTGATTATGTCGTCTCGGATGACGTCTATGATGTCTACTTACAATGGTTTTATGATGGCAGAGAGACTGATTGTGTCACCAACATGTCTGATCTCTATGAACTGTATTTCTTTCTTTTCTCGTTTCTTTGTACGGTCAAACCCTGTAATTGCCGGATGTCCTTGCTTCCTTGGCATTGTATACCGTAAAGGTTGGACACCAGTGATCAGAAATCATCTTAGAAATGATGAAAATGCAGCAATATATAATGAAAAAGTATAGTTCAATGGGAACAAGTGAAAGATCTGACACATACTTTCATAAAATAAATGCTGGTGTGAAAGGCCCTCTGCTTACAGAATAGTCACACTGCTGGGGATAGACTCATCCTCACTTCTGAAATATTGACTGATAAATTTGAGGAAGCAACACTTTTCTCAAACAGATATATTGCGTTTTTATGGGAGAAGTCTTCAATTATTTAGTCACCCAGTGGCAGAAACTTCAGAGTTTGAAGTGATGGAAATCTAATATCTGTATCACATCCATCAAACCTTGGGGGAAGTTATTCAAACGGAGGATTTGCTTCCAAGAGACGAGCACACACACTGCTCTCACCATGAACACCGAAATTTAATTTGAAAATGGGCAGAGGGATTATTCCCATTATCCTGCTCCCAGACACTCATTTTTAAATGACAGACAGAAATATGCAAGTGGCTGTAATTATATTGGGAGCACAGAAAGCCCCCCCTACCCCCACAATCCTTTGATTGTACCCGTGGTGGTTTATATTCGGTGTTATTGGTCACTGCATGGGAGTTTAATCATCCAGGCATTCATTTTCATATTAGCACCTCAGAATAACACAAACAGGATTCTGAATGCAGGTTGATTATTGGTGTGATTATCTGTTTTTTTCTAACGAGTCTCGAAGAGCAGCGACAGCACAGTGAATGCATGTTCGAGAGTGGAAATAACCAGGAAAAGTTTGATTTGGACTTTTTCTACCGGAGCTTGCATATGAAGTGTTTTTTCTAACCCAAACACTGACACACACACATGTACACACACAGGACAGGAACTTTCTTTCAGTGTAAGTATCAGCTTGATCGAGATGCACCCCAGCTGTGCTAATAATTCCTGCAAAGAACACAAAGAAGCCAAGTTTTATTGCTAATAGTCCAAGGCCAACTGGGGAGCTATTCAGACATCACTCTTGCTTTTCACTCTCAGTTTTTAATACTTCCCAGTCAGTACACATGCATTTTAAGATTTGAAAGAAAGTAATCAAAGTTCTTTTAAAAAAAGGGGACATTTTATTTTGTTTTATAACTGCAGTAATTTCATCATTTGCCTCTCATTCCCAGTGGCTGTGCAGTTTACTCACCAGCTGCATGTTTGTGTTATTTGAAAAAGGAAAGCAGGCAACACAAGTGAAGTGAAGTATGATTCAAACCTAAAAAAAAAGTGAAATCAAAGTAAATATTAAAGTTGAGGTAGTCTAGTCTAATTGTCCGTGAAAACAGTAGATTTGGTGAAGACGTTTCCTGCTTTATTTTCGTGTTGTGCAGATCTAAACCGCAGATTTGCATCTCACAGTTTGAAACAGTGCTGAATAAATAAGTGAGTCACATCTCAGGTGTGATCACTCTAATTTTCACACCTGAACACCTGGTCCAGAAAACTGGTGTCCAAATGAGAGGATGTTTGTCTTCAGGATTTGGTACCAAAAAGCCTGTAGAAGTCAGGAGTTGTGGCGTACAGAGCGACAAAGTGCACAAAGGGAGGAGCTGAGTTGGGTTAATGGCTAAAACACAGGATGTTCACATGGGGGGGGGCACTGTTTGTTTCACATGCAATGCCAAGTATTAACACTGCCTCAGTATTTTTATTGGTTTAGGATGTAGTGACTTGATCTTTCGACAAAAACAAAAAAACCTAAGCCACTAGGGGGCTGCTACCGGGAACTTCTAATCGACTCATCGTCTGTGGCGTTTCCAATTAATCCAACATACAGTCTTGCTCGAAACATATTTATTTAAGGTCACCAATCCCGTTAACAATACACTTCCGTTAATCTACACACACTTATATTTATCAATAACTTGTATGCAAAACAAGAAACAAAAGGCTCAGAGTTAGGCCACAGACGACGCGTCGATTAGAAGTTCCCGGTAGCAGCCCCCTAGTGGCTTAGGTTTTTTTGTTTTTGTCGAAAGATCAAGTCACTACATTTAAGTTGAAAAACTGTGTGCCTCTCCCAGTAAGCAGCACACCTGTCGAGTAATTAAGTCTTCTTCATATACCTTACGTGAGCCATTGTCTATATGCACCACCTACTGTGGTGACCAGGGACAACACACAACAAAAAATGGCTCATCACAGGATTTAAAGATAAATCTGAAGAGTTGTGACAAAAGGGAACATTTAAACTATTTTTTCCATTTTTTAGCCGTGAGTTCAAGTCAAGACTCTGTGGATGTTGGTCTGTTTGCTGGTCAGTTCACTGGTTTGTTCCGGACTAAAACATCTCAAGTTATTGGATGAGACTGCAATGAACTTAGGTACAAACACTCATGTTCCCCAAAGGATCAATCTTATTGATTCTGCTAACACACAGACTTTCCCTCTGGTGCCACCATGAGGTGAACCTTTGTTGTTTTTACTTAAATGGCTTGATTTAATGACGCAGGGAAGAGATACTCATGGTGCCCAGGGGATGAATGCTGATGACCTTCATGATCTCCTTGTTTTTCTTTGTGAGTGCATGTGTGTGAGCGAGTGTGTGTGCATGTGACACATAAAAGGGTGCAGTAAAAACCAGAAAAGTAAAGGATTTGGGTTTTTTTCTACTGCAGCTCACAGAATTAACTTTATTTCCAACAGTTCAAACACACAGACGACAGAAACTTTCCTTTAGTAAAAGTATCACATTGATCAATGTGCCCCAGCTGTGCCGATAATTCCTGTGAAGAGAGCAGGAAGCTGTGCTTTATTGTTAATATGCCAACACCAACTGGGGAGCTTTTCAGTAATCATTCTTGATTTCACTTTCTTTATTCTGTTTAATACTGGGAGAAAAAAAAAATGATTCCCAGTCTGTACACATACGTTTCAAGATTTGTACAAAAGTCATGAATTCCCTCAGGATGTTTTTAAAGGGAACATTTTATTTTTTTTATTGCCTTAGTACTCTCATAATTTCCCTCTCATTCCTTGCTGTGCAATTTACCCACAAGCCCCTGTAAAATGTGGAAGAGTAGAGCAAGCAGTACAAGTGTGAGTGTGTCAGGACTCTTTACTATTAAAATATCAGAATCAGAGAAAGGAACATCACTCTTTGATGGAACTGCACATGTGCAAACACTGATGGGAGTGAAGAGTAAATATTTCAAGGCCATAAAAGGTCTTAAGTCATGAAGTTTAAGGGTTACTGGTTCAGAAACCTCTGAGCCTTTGAGGGTCTCAACTGAAAAGCTGTGTCTGTATGGATGCTGCTAAGATTACACAGATTAAGATTAAAATATTAATGATTCATGAGGAAAATAAATAAAGATAAGAGCTAAAACTTTTAAAACAGGATTCAGATTTTTAAAGAATTTTGCTTAAAAGTTTACCTCTGTTCAGATATAATCAACTCTGAAGCCAAAAATCTCTTCGGCTGACTCGCTGCTTTTTGACCTCTGTAATATATCCAAGTGCATCACTTTTTTAAAAGCTATAACCCAGAAAGAAATTGGATAGAAACACCACCGGGATTGAATAAGCAGCTGCAGGAGCTTTGCCAGTAAGGACTTAATAAAGCCGGTCTGAATCTAATCTTTGGTGGCCTTACTTTGTCAACTCATCAGCATGAGACGTTGGGGAAAGAGAAAAAAAAAAAAGTGAAAATGGAGCAACATCTCCTTTATTCTGCAGTAGTTCATACACTAGTCCCCCTTTGCCTCCTTTCTCTTTAAAGTTTAGCCATTCGAAAGAAGGTTTAACAACTTTGCCGGGTGATGTGTGAAGATGACTGGCCATCATTTAGCCGCAGCGTTCAGAAACCACAACTTTAATAATGGAGCTTTGGTGCTGCTGACTGCTGACGATGCCTGGTTGTCCCTTTTACCTCTCAGCGTTGCTGTCAAACCCATAATCACAGTAATGAACGCCCTTTTAGGTGCTATAACACCCCATACCAAAAGCCGTTATCTCTCCGCTGTCTTATCATCCCCCAGCAGCTCTACCGTGGAATATGTGCCCCTGGGGGGGAAAAATGGACTCATGCAGTCAAGCGACTTATTATCAAGTGAAATCACTGCCGCCCACTTGGTGAGCGCGAGGTGTCAACATGAAGTCTGGAGGAAACCATCTTTAAAATCCAATCTTGATGGAGTGACGTGGCATGTAAACTGCTCGGTTTCAGAGGTTATGTGCATGTCTAATGTAAGGTAAGGCGATGCGAGTGTAAGTGCAGTCCCAGCTAATGTCACAATTAATCATTTTATGTAAAGCGGTGATTGTGCTCTCTGAGTGCAGCCACTCTGCTGCTTCAGCAGGGAATGAGATCGTCACAGAAGCCAAAGCGGGGATTCTGTAATCAAGGCACGCTCATTTTTTAGGTTAGCCGTGCTCGAGTGGACCGAGAGCTGAAGACAGATGTTGCGGCATGCAGCACTGCTGGGGTTGCAGTGCTGCTGATAGTGCACGGAGGCAAACTCTCAGACAATATGCAACTCTCCCAAGAAGCACTGATCTAATGTGATCTTGACTGGTTAAAAGACTTCGTGTGCATCTCATTTGCACTCTGTGCATCGGATGGCTATCTAAAAAATCAAAGAAGCCGAGTGTAAATGCAGCTACGAGGCATTAAAGGATAAATTCAAATCTGATCTGATATGTATTCCAGCAACATCTTGGTGTTATGAAGCATACATGATATTAATCCCTTTTTTTTTTCTTGCATTTTTTGCTTTATTTGCCAGTCAAAGCTGAAGAGAGCGAGAGAGAGGGCGGGGACGGCATGCAGCAAAGAGCCCTGGTTCAAACTGAACCCCGGCTGCTGCGTAAGGACTTCAGCTTTGATATGTGGCACGCACTCCATCAGGTGAGTCACCGGGGTGCTCCACATTATAGTAATCTTTACTCCTCTCATGTGTAACTACATCAGTAAATGGTCTTTAGCCATGGCTGTGAATTTGCCTCCACAGAGTCTTTATTCCTGCTACTACAGAGGCTTGAACAACACGGACACGGTGATAAAAGTAGCCTGTCCTTCAGTCACAGAAAGAGCAACAGGATGACACCGGCTCTGTACTGGTTTAAAGATGATAAACCTATTTTCCTGAGAATTATTCATGTTTTTCTATGTTTAACACACATAGTATCAGGTACCTACAGTCACCGTACACCGAACAACTTTAGCTACATGACCACATCCTCTGGACCGGAGCAGAACTGACCCTGTGATTTGTATGTAGCTCTGGAAAAGCCGAGATTCGTGTAATCCCATCTGTAAATGCAGGCGCATGTGTGGCTACATGTAAACAAGCTGTATTAAATTGCATCTAGTTTTTATCGGGATGTGAGACACTCGAAATCTAATTAAAAGTTAGATACAACCGATGTTCCGACTGCATTTAAATGAGTATTTCAAAGCCCACTACATTTCCCTCATGACAACAGTGACCCTCTGCTTTCCAAAAGAGTGGAGCTTCACAATATTCCAAACCAGCTGTCACATCCTCGTGTTTGTCTCGCACAAGACAGATTCAATTGTCAGAAATAACGACAATATAATCTGGTTTAGCCATAATTGCAGCTCATTGATTAATAATTGTTTTGATTGACGTGCAGCGAGACACTAATTGGGAGCTTCTGGAGTTATCAGAGGAATTAGAGGTTGTCTTTGTCCCACTATTCCTCCAGACTTTGATCATTATGATGCACCGCGGGTTGATTGACAGGGAGATGAATGCAGACTGCCAATTTTGTCTCGAGTGTGTGAAGACAGGATCGCACATGTGCGCACACGTCGCGCTCACACACAACCATTTGCAGTCTCTCAGACGGTAGAAGTGAAAAAATATTCACCATAAAAACTCCCAAAAGTATCACAGAAATGAAACTGTGTACTTGTTAAAGCTGAATATAACCAAAGATGCTACAATGTCTGCAGCAGCTACACGAGTGAATATACGAGTTTCACACACTCAGAGTCCCTTATAGAAGTTTTTCATTGAGCTTTTTTGCTTGAAAGCACACAGCGACACACAACAGCAAAAGAAACACAAATGCATACACACTAAGAGCAAAAGCTCCGACCAGTCAGCTGCAGCCGAGGCCATGACCTTTCCGGAGCCGCTGCACAATTCATTTGATCCACGATTCCACGAGTCAAAGGCCGAACACTAACCTTTCACAATGACAGAACCACGGGGGGAATCATGACATAGACGGAGGATCATCTGCCGCCACAGCTCCAGGTTAAAGACACAAAACAATGGCAGAGCAATCTTCACTCTATCTCCGTCTAACCAAGGCTGCCGTCTTATTTTTCTGTCAGTATAGAAAAAAAAATCATTTCTCGACTATAGATGTTTTTTCATTGAGTATTAGCTTGTGTCAGATATTCTTTCTCGATGATATTCTAAGTATTTGACCTCATGCAGAGATGTGATGATGTAGAGAGGTTTGAATCATGCAAAAGACAAATGAAATCAAGTGAAATGATCTCAACTCAAGGGCATTTTCTCCATCTTAATTATAATACGAATACATTTTTTTGTTTTACTGCTGTGCCTAAAGTTAACAAGGTATCAAGGAAAAGCTAGAAATGAAGAGTTCCACATCCTCAACATCTAACCAGAGAAGAAATACACTGACATTTTTAAAAAAAATTATTATTAAAAATGATTAAGGAGTTAATAAAAGTTCTGTTCAAATCACAGAGCGGCTGACAAAATGTTCAAAACTCAAGTCATCTGAGAGTCTGAGGAAGAAAACAGGAAAATGCATTGAAGCATATTTTGTGTCAAGTAATTAGCAGATAAGTATAAATATATTGTAGTTTTTAAAGTAATGAAAAGTTAGATTTTCTCCCCTGCTCACAGTTTGCTCTACAGATGACGATGTTAGTTTCTCATTCTGAACTTTAGTGATGAAATCTTTCAAATTGAGCGTTAAAACACCTTGATGGAAACCCTTTTTTTCCCTGAACGACACCAAATCAGAGCTGAAAGTGCTGAATGAACCGACTGAATAGCTAACAATCACAGAAACCACAAAGAGAAAAAAAAACAACTTTTGATTTTGGTTTTGGATAACCAGCTTCGTACTTGATGTATTTATTTACCGGTGAATCACTAAAGCAGGACTTTCAGAAGGTTTCATCCGACACTGAGGCACAAACTAACAGCTTTGTAAGAGACAAAACAGCAACCGAAGCACATGATGAGACACATGACACCTGAAAAACCAAAAAAACACAAGACAAATAATAAAACAAGGCAGAATCCAATCAGAGATCTTTCCTTTCTCAGTTTAATTATACATCTCCTGTGTGATTTCCCATTGTTCATAACTCCCCCGTCTTACCTTAGTAATAACATACAGTTAATTCAAAGAATAGAGGACTTTAAATGAATTTGGGTCTTACTTCATAAGACAAAAATTGATCTCCACCTGAGATCAAATCAGAGGAATTGTCTGGATCTGACAACGCAGAGAAACAAAACACTGGAAGATGGAGTGCTGGAAATAATTTTGAGGTAAATTGATAGTCCTAGCAGTGAAGGTCATGGACCCTCGGGATTAAATACACACCACGTTGTGTTTGTTGATTGATTCTTGGTTAAAGCTATTTTTCTTGTGCCGGCACTGACATGCGGCACATTAACAACACACACAGAAGAAAGGAAACAACACACAGAGGAAAGGAAACCGTGGACTGAACAGAAGTGAAGAGCAATAACTGTTTATGTGCCAGAAAATACGTCTCAAAGTAAAAAAATCTATCTATCTATCTATCTATCTATCTATCTATCTATCTATCTATCTATCTATCTATCTATCTATCTATCTATCTTTACCTTTTTTATGCTTCGATATGACTGTATGTGGCTAATTTTGTAATTTGTGGCCTTCGATTAGCAAATATAACTTCCTTTACAGGTTCACTGGGATCATTTTTCAGAAATGTAACATCATCCTCATAAATCTGATCACCTGAAATAAGAATAGTTTTGTTTAAGTTATGTAGTGGAAGTCTTTTGTAACTAAAAAGGCTGCATGTCTTCCTCCACAGAGTGATCCCTGTTGCCTTTTCTTGCTCATCGATTGCCCAGAATGGACATGCAAACACAGGCTCTGGAGAGGGTCTTTTGTCTCTTTACTATTGTTTCTTCAACATGCTTGAAAAAGGAAGGTCAAGAGAGGGATGGCTTTTTTTCCCCAGGACTGGAAAGTCATGACCTTCCCTGCTCTGCATCTGGTTAGCTTTGTGTTTTACATCAGAGCTGTTGGATGATAAAGAAAACAGTCGTTGGCAAAAATCTGGGATTGCAATTTAAATTCATATTAACACATTAGCTCCAACAAACCAAACAGACCAGAATGCAAGCAGTCTGATTAACCTGATCAGTGTAATTGAGCTCAATAACTCATAGAGATAATTCCCATGAACCCACCTCTCTGGTTACCAACGTGGAGCCGGTGTGTTACTCACCTACCTTGTTACATTAGAGTTTGGAGCTGCAGGGAACATTGAATCCTCATAAAAATGATGCTTTTCTCCATGTTTGCTACATCTTTGCAAATCAGTCATGCATTTTCCAATTACAACTCCGCAGTCGCCAGGCCCCATTCGCAATCACCAGAGCAGACACAAACAAGGAGATTAGGAATAAATGATATGACACACAATCACATCTCTAACCAGACCATGACAGAGCTAACCAAACGCCGCCTGACTCTCCATAAGAAAAAGGGAATTACAATCTTTCAAGAAAAACAGAAGCACAAAAAAAGAAGCGAAAATATTTGCGGCGACGATAGAAGTCGCCGTGATTGATTACATGTGATGTAAAGCAATTAAAAGAAATTAACAATTTGCATTTTAATAACATTATTATCATCAGTTTAAATGAATTCATTAGTCTTGATTAGTTTGGTATCAGTATGACAAGTGCAGCCCAATAGAGCGTGATGACACTAATAGAAGGCTGAGGGGACGCAACACAGCTGAGACAGATAGAAGGGGAGATAGGATGGGGGGGTTGTGTACGTTTGTGGAGGGGGGGGGTTGTATCAGCAAAGCGATCTGTAAACACTGTGAGAATCTCATATTGCTCAACAGAAAAAAAAAAGGATAAAAAAACGTGCTTAGGATATGGTTAATCACAGATTTCTAAACAGGAGGCAACTTGGATTTTGGCTTCAGATGGATTAAATTTACCTGAAGTGTCTCAGATTATTGAGCGGCTTTAACATCAACACTTCCTGTAGCTGAAACACACCACTCGCTGGGCTGTTGTTGACTAATGTTTCCACTCCTTTACACACAAATAAATAGTAATAGGATTAGTAATCCATTGTGTTTAAAGCTAAACAAAGAGGCGGCGATGACTCATGAGGTTAACAGCTGTGAGTCAGGGGAGAAAACTTACTTTCAGGGTAAATCAGTTTGTTCTTAAGACCTTTTTTGGAAAACAATTGTATTCTTGACAGAACAAGAAAAAAACAGCAGGGATACAACAACAACAATTTAGATTAATATTGTTATGGCAAGTACTCAATATCGAAAATCACATTTAATCAGTCCCTCCAGGAATTCGTGATGTTGCGATCGCACCAATTCACGCGAATTCAATTCTGCGCGACCTTGCAATTTTGTCCAATCACTGCCACTTTTCCGCAATTTTGGCCAGCCTCCCGTGAGTTCCACGTAATGCACGTACGTCACCGCATTCACTCCCTTGTTTATGGTTTGAAGATGCAGACATGTGCGAGAGTAATGTCTCTCACTTACCAACAAAAATTACTGCTAAAGACCGTGCAAAACAATTCCCTGATGTTCTTCATGAAAG
>JAPZDY010000013.1:3573267-3584676 GCA_029783645.1 Ctenochaetus hawaiiensis | reverse complement strand
TAGTTTTTGTACTCTGTGACTTTAACAAGCCTGTTTGAAGGCCAAAAGGTCAGATTTGATCATGTTCCTGCTGAAATGTCCTTTTGAAATGCACATCTACCCAACATCTGAATACTCCTGGGAACCTCGAGTGTCGGTTTTTACTCTGGCACAACATACAACAAAATACTTATATTGAAAAACACAGAGCCTAATAAAGTGATTGAAGTGCTCTAACATCTATATATATATATAAAAAAAAAAAGCCAACCATCTGCTGTTGAAGCTGTGCCAGATGAGACAGCACACACACACACAAACACAAACACAAACACACACACACATCCCTTCTTGGTTGTAATCCTGTGTTTACAGTGAACTCCTGGTGAGGGCTTGGAGTGCGAACAGACCTGCTGCTTAGACTTGATGAGGATGCAGCAGTGTGTAGAAATGAAGGGCCTCTGCTGTGGACGTTGTACACCACATTAGCATCTGCTGGGCCCATACGATTGGAGATAAATCTGCACCAGGCGTGATGCATCTTCATTAAAGTCATCACAGACCACCTCTCACCTAAATTGCCAAACTGTCTCTGAAGCCAGATGCTGCGTTTAGCTTTGTTTTTCGTGTTTTTAACGGGAAAAAAAAGGGGGTGGTTTGACGTGTACGAGTGAGAAAGGGCTTCATTTGGGAGAGCGTTTTTGTGCCACTGCCAGGTAAATTTAGACATCAATCTTGGTTAAACAATTACATGCTAAGATGGTAATTTACACAGAGCTTAATGGCAGCAGTGAACAACTTGAGAATAGGCTCGCTATCCTGCAGCTGTGATGCATTAGGAACCAGTTTGGACAATTCCTCCTCAATATTACTCTGTCAAACTAAATTAGTACACTGTGGTGGGAGAGGTAGTCTTTGTCTTTGGGTGAAAGATCTTTCTTTGGCTAGTCGGGAGGAGAACAGAGTGTAGACTCTCCCGACAAAACATCTTAAATGAAGGGTTTCCATTACAGGAAGTGAACAAGGTGTGCTAACTTTTAAGGGCTTTTGAGGCTCTGATGGATGTCCGGCACTTCTAAAGGCTTGGGTGCCGTTAGTAAGTCAACATTTTCTGTTCCACTGGTTTTATTGTGGTACTTAATGATAATTATTGCTTTGTATTCATGTTGAAGCCCTTTTTGCAGATGTTACAACAAATCAGTGTGGTCAGTCATGATTGATAACACTGATATCACTTTCTGAAAGTACCTCAGTAGGTACAAAATTAGGCTCTAGGAAAATTCTCTCCTAATAGTGTCTGTAACAGATGCCACAAGTTATGCTTTGTTAAGTTTCTGTCATGGATAAACAGCATAATGGAGAAACATTCCAGAATCTTACTGATCTACTATAAAACTTATCAACTTGACTGATTTTTAGTGATCTCAGGTAAGTATGGAGTCCAAAAGAGACAGAGAAAAGTGACTGATGCACAAAAAAAGACCTGTTTTTAATTCCCTAATACATTTTTGAATTTTTTCCTTAAAAAGATGTATTATATATTTCTTGTTAATGGTTATGTTGGGCTTTTTTGCCTGATTTAACCCTACGTTAACCGTTTTTATGGCCACAAGGGAGTAAAAGGAAGCTTTAAATACAAACTTGACATAATATCACCTAATAAAGTATAAAAGCAAGCTTGTACACACAAATTGTCTCATTTACACATCTAGTTGACATCAACATTAGCATCGCAGTTTGGATACATGCAATATCCCCGTGGTAAATATAATTCCAACATTCATCCACCCTCCTTCAGGCTCTCTCTCTAAAAATAAAACAACATTTTGAGTGCAGAGGATGAGTGAACAGCCTGAGGGGAAAAGCTGCCCTGTGGTCTGGTGGTGCGGCAGCGGGTGCTTCTGTATCTCTTTCCAGACGTCAGCAGGGTGAACAGGCGGCTCGGGTTGTTATTGTCTTTTAATATCTCTGGGCTTCATGAAGGCACCTCACTGACATCACGGATGCTCTCGCACTGATGATGTTCTTGGTGGGTTTGAGCCTCCCTGCCTCGGGTTGTGTACATCTTATGCTAACTCCTGACTTTAGCTGCTGAACTTGCCGCCATGTTTACTCAAGTTGTGAACCTTTATCTTTGTTTGTCGTTTGGTGCTGGACAGGGATCAGACGGTTGTTTTATTTTGAGTTTTTTTTTAGCTAAAACTGCTGCCTGCTGCTGAAAATAAGGTTGATGTGGGAGCAGTGAGAGTAAATCAAAACAGTAAAGTTGCAGTAAAGAACCAAAACTAAGATTCAGAAGATGTTAAACCTCAACAACAGAGTCAAGTAATAGTTCAGTACGAGTTTCTTACTATGATGGGCATCTTTTCCATAAGGCTAAATGTAAGTGTTTTTTCTATTGTTAACAAAAAAAAATATTATGGCAGCTTCAACATTTAAAGTAAGTTAGGACTCTTTGAGACAAAACTTGTACTGACGGATTTCAGTTTTATTGTTGCTTATGAAAAACAATCTATTTCTGAAAAGAAAACATTTCTTTATTTTCTTTAAGAATGCTTTCTTTCCCCTCTGAAGTGATATAAAGCCCCATAGCTCTGTTGTGGGTGAGATTACGGTGATGATTTCTAAAGAGACAAGGCAAAAGTTTCAAGGATCTTTCGAATCAAGACATTTCTTGCAGCCGGTGGCATTTTAATGGCCTGGAAATCTCTGCAACCATCGAGCCATTCGTTTAATTTCTGATTGATTGTATTTGTTTGAGCATTTTTTTTGGGAGCAAAAGTATGTTTGTATGGATTCAACACAGTGTATCTGATGAGCGGAGGGCCTCACAGCTTCCATTAGATGGATTAAAGAAGCTGAGATCACCTGGTGGATGAAACTGGTAGGGTGCCGGGCTGATCAAGGAATCCCCCCGTTGTCAGATGATTTTCTTCTAAGGGAGCTATCTTTCTGAAGAACACCACGGTCTCCCTCTGATCACTCTGCATCTCGCAATTGACATTTCGTCCGTCTGTTGGAATGATTAATTCACCTTGGCATTCATTTCATGTGAGCAGGGAAGGTCACTGGTATTTGTTCTCAGAGATTAGCTCTAACCTCAGTGATACATAAAGGTGGGGGGGTTGACATTCGAAGAACAAGACAGCCACAGATCCTGGACTCCAAACCTGTGTTAATGTCTCCAACCGAGGAGCTGAAAATACAAAGATTTGAAAGATGGTAAGTTCAACTAGAATAAATTTATGCACTAAGCTGCCAGTAACTCCATATTGTGCATTCCATTTAAATTGAATCCCTCTGTATATTTCAGTCAATAGTTATTATCTCTTCAGACATAGTGGAAATTATTGCTTATTGCTCGCATAAAGTAATAAAACAGTATTAAGTGTTTGTATTACATATATCCTTCACTAAACATCATCTTTACACCAGGATCTGACCAAAAGAAAGACAAAATAATGGTTTGTTTATGCGTGTGAGATCGAGTCAGCATCACAAGGGATCTAATAATGGACTAATTGATGTTATAATTAAATGATTAATAAGAGAAAATTGCTTCTGTGGGAAAGTTAACACTTCAGGTGAAAACTGTTAAGTCTGTGGAACAAGTAAACAAGACGCTTTAATGTTAGAGCAGAAATCAGAAAATAGATGTTTCAAAAAGCTTGTTAACACTGAGGTCAAAATATTATAGAAGGTTTTTTTTTTTTCTTGAATGACCTGAACCTTCAAGTCTCAAGCGATGTCATGAAGAAAAGAAAAATAATAACTGGATTTTAAAAATAAGGAGACATTACTAGAATCTAAGAGGACGTTTTCCTTTTTTTTCCCCTCAGAAGTGAAGTGCAGTTGGATGAATAAGGACAGCAGAGAGTCTCAGGCTGAGAGTCTGTAGATCTTCTCAAGGTTTGTGTTTTGACTTTTTTCCACTCAGGTGTAACCGATAGTATGAATGATAGCTGCTGCCTTCCATCACATTCAGAGCCTTGCTACTGTGGCTCATTTGCATGACTGACTGGGACACATGACAAGGAGTGTTGCCGTAATTAATGATATCAGTTACACTTGTTTCTTGCTGGAGAAGAAAAACGTAAAAAATGTGTCGAACAGTGAATTTAGATGAATTTTTTTTAGTTATACTCGAGGTTATGCAGGTTCCTTTTGCACCTGCAGAGTCTCTTGGACCCTGATGTCTCCACATATCTCAGCAGTGAGGCAGAGGTGAGTGTCGGGTCCATGCACTTCAACATATCGATGACGCACGCAGGCAGCGACTTCACAAATCGATAATCTTTACCACACACAACGCCCCGGCGTGAGAGATTGAGCTGTTGTGCGACCAGTGTGAACAAGGTCGTGCACACCCTCAGACTTTGCTCAAACACACTTCGAATCCATCAAATTAAATTCGATAAAAAGGCTTTGCAATTTAGCAGTATTCTCAAATGAGGATCTGAGAGACCAGTAAAAAAAAAAAAAAGGCCAAGTACAGTTCAAGTTCAAAGCCAAAGGCTCATCTTTCATCCCGCGGCACCGAGGGACACGTTTGTACGCCGCTGCAACAATGATCCGTCAGTGTTAATGAGTGATGAGCGGTGATTTATTTATGCCGCAGTGCCGTGTAAAACAATTCACTTCATCATTCAGTCTTATTCTATTTTCCATTATGACAAGGATACTTATATCAGTGTGTACGAGTGAGAAAAACACACTCGTAACCAAATTACTATTTAGTAGCTGGAAGGTGGATGATTTCTAAGAATATACAGAAGAGTTTTTCAGTCGTAACATTAATTGTAATTTCATTGTGTTTTACATGTTTATGAGTCACTCGGGGGAAGTAAAGGCATTAATCTACATTATTACAAGCTGAAGATGTAAGTGGCATTCTTTTAATACTGAATATTCATCATGTACAACACTTTTTGGTTGTGCAGTGAGTGTTTTTTTCTCACTTCCTGCATTTAGTGGCACAAAGCATATCTACACAATGCTAGTGATTTGTTAATAAATATGTTAATTTATGAATAAAAACACATTAACATGTTTTAAACATGACATTTTCCTTTACGTTGCGTAATTAATTTCAAATTTGCAATTATAATGTGTCACATATACAAACCAGTATATCCTCCAATGACAAGGGGTGAAAATGAACTGGGATTGAAAATGCAAAACATTAACAAAAGAATGTGTGAATGTCCACAAAACAAAAAAGGGATTATACATGAAATG
Source organism: Ctenochaetus hawaiiensis (assembly GCA_029783645.1). NCBI lineage: Eukaryota > Metazoa > Chordata > Actinopteri > Acanthuriformes > Acanthuridae > Ctenochaetus > Ctenochaetus hawaiiensis. The sequence goes on along the minus strand of JAPZDY010000013.1, from coordinate 3,579,459 downwards.
AGGCCTAGGAATTAACAAAAATACATGTTAATATGATTCGGTAATATAGCAAAAGTGTGCAACATAATAACGCTGCAGTTGAGCGACACAGAGCGTCTAAAACAAAGAGTGTGTCCATGTTTTGGGACAACTTTAAATGACACTGTTGTGATATTTATTGTTTCAGAGGACTGAAAACCTGTCAGAGGAACCTGCAATTTCTTCCCTCTAAAGTTAGATGGTTTACACAGAATTCAACAGTGTTATTACTTTTTTTTCCCTGGCTTCCTTGTAGAAAAAAAAGCAGATCTTGTGTGATGAATTTTAACACAGAACAACAAACACCAGATGTGACCTACACAAAGACGTCCATACTCGTCATTTACATTTGAATTCCTTTGAACTGGCGCAGCTTTTTTGACCTGTTGTGGTGTTTTTCTGTCATGAATTGCAAATTTAGACGCTTAAAGTGAGCACAGCTATATCAGATCACAGCTGCTGTTATGATCATATTCCGTAGAAGTGGGCGTCGTATAGGCAGGCTAAGAGAATCATGGTCATCCAGATGTGACTTTATGTTGCGGCTCTGACTTCATTACCCAACAGGAAGTTCACCTGGGGGCGTAAAAGAGTTAGAGTTACCCCTCCCCTCGTGCACATTTTCATATATACTGCAGCAGGTAGTGAGAAGCTCTAGTTTTGGGAGTTAAAAACTTCTCACTCACAAGCCTGCAGGTCAGAGTAACAATGTAAGAGCTGTTGTTGTTGTGTACAGACAAAAAACAAACATGTGTGCAAAATAAATTAGTTCGCTGAAGCAAAATAGCATCGGATAAAGAAACATCTGTCCAAACTTTTCAGGTGCTTCTGTTGTTTTTCAGTCACCAAACATCCATTTCACATTGCAGGAGACTGTGAGATAACATTTGCTAAATTCCCCAGAAGAGCCGGTGACAGGCCACAGTGACAGTTTTACTGTGGGAGTCGGCGAAGCCAAATCGACCAGCGCCTGACATTTACAGGCGGTTTCATACTCCCGACTCCTTTCACCATGGGGCACATTGACATCTCTGTCTCGGATGACAGTTATTTGCACCACAGCTACATGCATATTGTTGCTGTCGAGTCGGTAATTAGAGTGTTAGCAAAAACAAACACACAATAATAAGAGGGAGGCTTAATAAACAGTGCTGTGCCACTTTTTTTTTTAAAAAAAGAAAAGAATCCACTCATCCGTATCATGTTTTCATTTCAAACAAAATGTCTAGCAAATGTCATAAAAGCAAAGCAGACAATGAAATGTTTCGTCCGCATAATTATGAGGAAATCTGTGTAAATGTTAACGAGACTTTATTTAAACAGCCGCCACGACGCAACAGAGACTTTGCATTAATTAGAAAGACACCTGTGCTTTGTTATCAACGGCAAATTTATACAAACCTTGAGATTTTGCAGCAGTAAACAGAAGTGACCTTACAGCAGCTCCGATGGCATAATGAGCTGAGTAACTTTCTGATGAAGTTTCATGAGGAGTTACTAATGCGGGACATGGAAATGCAAAAAAGATGTGCCGAGGCAATCTGCAAGGATGGTGTTGCCATCAAGAAAAACACCGCTCAAACGGTTATCATAGCCTTTTTATGTTTTTTTTTTTGGCAACATAGTTGTTGAAAAAACTTAGCAATGATTACCTGCCAATCAAACTCTCTCCGCTGTGGTGGTTTTTGGTTGAGATTTTTAAAATTTTCTTCTGTAAAGGTTTCATTGATTTTTATCCAAACCTTATTTTCAACCATTTCCTCTTCCAACAATTCAACCATCACTGTTATAAATGTCACTGTTCTCTTGTTGTATTGAGAAAACTGGATACTATGATCCCAAACAACACACACTGACACAGATACAGTTAAAAAAGTGAACACTATTTTTATTTTTTATTGTACCTAAAAGTTTAAGAAAGGATTAAACTTTGTTTTAATTCTCAGAAAGTTTCAGGTAGATTCTTAATGTACCGACACGACCTGCGATTCAAATAGCTTCCTGAGAAGGTGCGTGCATGTGAGGGTGAAGGAGTCGCAGAGCAGCTGCAGGAGTTCCTGTCGAAAAGCGATGCTCGTCAGCACACAATATTTTCCCGCAGATGAAATCATTTTATCCCATTATCTGCCTGCGCCCGACCAAATGCTCCCCCTCGCTCGCTCCCTTCTGCAACAGAGGGAAAGAGAAATCAGATGTAAAAGGAATATTGTCCTCATTAACCTTCGATCGAAACTCAGCTGGAAAGACAGACTGTTAGTCAGACTTGCTAAATTAAAAAGTTGATCACTTGGACTGAGGGAGTCTCCGCTCAATGATTTTGTATTTCTTTTTTTTTTTTTCCTCCTTTGTTTTCAAGTTGCATGCAAATCTGAGCTCGGTTGGTAAAACTTCAAGACTGCAGCCATTTGCAATCAATTTTATAAAGTGTTGTGATACTCAAAAGCATGCAGAAAGGTTTAAAGCAGATATGTTTTAACTGCAAAGAGAGAGAGAGACGAAATCAGCACTAAATTACCCTCCTGCTCTTTTTCCATCTCCTCTTTTCCATCGTATTTTTGTCATTTTTTTCTTGTGAAGTTTGTTGTTTTTGGAGTCCTCTCAAGAAACAAATCTCCCAACATCTGAAGTGTTTCTGTAACTTTCTGCACACCACAGCAGGGATGATAACGTCAGTAATAACAGTGTGGCTTTTCTCATGTATTTAAGTAAACAGGTGATTTGCTTTTCCTTTGCTCTGCAAAACAACTTGTGAACGTACAGACAGTCTGAGTCTTTTTTTTTTTTTGAGTTTTGTGCTGTTTGAGAATTTGGTTGAACTAAATCAGTGATGCTGTTTGCTGTCACTGTTTTCTACAGAGTTGGCTGGAAGCGATGTAGTAAAGTAGCCCCATGTGTATTTTATGTGGAGCGAACACTGCGCTGACTCCGTAAAAAAAACACAAAAACAGCCCTGTATATAAAAGTGTGTATATATAAACAATATACAATTCATACATGTTTTCTAAAGAGGAAGTTAGAGTGTATTCTGCAAGGCCGGCAACAGTCTCTTCCTTTTCTTGGTTCTCTTTCTTTTTGTGATTTTAATAAAACAGCACGACACTTAAACTCCAGTCGGGCCTTTCCCCCCTTTTATCTTGACTTCCATACTGTCCTCGCTCAATGAAGTCCAGGGTTTACAACTCCATAAAGCCAGAGGACCTTAGGAAGATAACTATCCGTGCAAATATTAGTTTTTTTAGACACCACTTGTCTCTTAGCCACAAGGCATTAGCTGATATCACACACCGGCAGTAATACTCTGCATTTAAAAGGCATGACATTTATGTGTATGTGCTGCTGTAGGTGGATATGTGTGTGTGTGCATATGGAGACTTATGTTCTGGGAAGGAATGTGCTCATGCATGCATATGATGTGGACATGAGGCGTGTTTGCTTGTGTACATGTGTCAGTGTTTTTTAATTCATACATATTCCCATGCATAGGGGTGTGTTCCTTCCTTTTTTTTTTGGCTGGTTTGTATGGAAAAAGGACAAGACGGGAGCAAGAATGACGGACTGCCATATGTGTGTGAAAAACGCCGCAGCTGATCATTTCTATCATATCATCCTTCTGGGCGCCGGTCTGCAAATGTGTGACACGTCTCTGCTTCAGTGAATATGCGCCAGTCCTGGCTAAACGAATGATGAAATGAAGCCAGATGGAAGAAAAAAAAGAACAAAACAAGCTTCCTCAGAAAAAAAAAAAAAAAAAATTGGAGTAGGAGTGGTGGTGGGGGGGGGGAATGCTATGAATGTCAGGCAAAGTCACAGGAGAGTGCACCATCTCATACAATAGTGTTCTCAATCCCACAAAGAAGAAAGAGCGGAGAGAGAGAAAAGTTACACTCCAATGGCCATGAAACTATTGATTTCATAGAGAAAGTCTGCTGGAAAAGCAAGCACAACTTCTCCGCGTCCTGACAAGTCTGGGGCCTGATCATTGTTTTTCAAGGCGCCCACTGAATTCTTCCTGTTGTCTTCATATTTGTGTGACAGTTTTTTTGCAGAAATATCTCTCCTCTGCATGCGCCATGCAAACTTTTCCCAGCAAGCAGCTGCACAACTTATTTATCTCCTGATTGTTTTCTATGCTCCCCTGCCCCCCCCTTCCTTGTGTTACTGTATTGTTGAGTTTGATCAATGACATCAGCCATCAGGGGTCACTTCAGCCTTGTACGTGCTGTGATTTATATGTAGATCGACCGGCGAGCTCCGTGTGACATCATTTCTGTCTCATCAGGATTGTGATTGATGGGGCCGCTTGACCAAGGTCAGGATCATGATATTTGACCTCCACCGTGAATGTGCCAGAGAGAGAGAGATAGAGAGATTAATGCACCTTAATAAACCAGTCACAGCCGCGCCGTTATGGAGTCTGACATACACTTCCGTGAATGGGGAGAGGTTAACATGCACCTTTTGCAAAGCTTTGCCCTCACTGTTCATCATCCAACTGCACGCTCGGCTGTGCACGGCATGCTTAAAAAATTATTGTGGGACAGAATTTCATGAACATACAAGGACGTATACGTTCTCAGTCATGCCTCCTGGTCCTTTATACGCCATAAAAATACAACACCAGTCCTCGTGTGATTCACACGGTCACCAGTGTCTCTTTAACATGGAGACTATTGCCCTTTTTTTGCAGCGGAGTGTGACACACGGCAAAGCTTTACCAACTCAGAAATCAGGGTGGGATACACAAAGGTCACCGTCTGACAGGAGTAAGACATATTGTGCCTGGAGGAGATTCCTCTGAGAAGTGAGCAACTTACTGATTTCACCCTCCCTGCTTTTCTTTTTTCTACATTTGTTAGACTCGTCATTAGTATTCAAGGACAACAGCCGTGCTTCAAAAGTCATTTGAACGGGGTAAGATTTCTCTGGCTTTCAGGCTCTGTTAATGAAAACCGCTGCAGGCGAAAGCATATTATGAGTCCTGCTGTACGGCAATAGAGTGCAGACTGTTGGACATTGTTGTCGGTACATCAATTGTGCCGCAGAAAAAAATCGATACATGTGTGTGTGTGTGGAAAAGGATCCGTCACCTTTAGAGCAAACGCCTTGATTTACGATGAATGACAACCAGGAAATGTCCCTTCAGTGGTCGGAAGGAGAGCTGAAATCTTTTAAGTTAAAGATCTGCTTCCATTTTTTTTAACACAGCATATACAGCCAATTATAAGTTAGAAAAAACTGGACTTAATATTTTATTTTAGGGTGTATTACTCAGTGTTCTTATATTATCAAGGGATTAAATTACTGTCTGTAATTATGAGTCCAGCTTTAAGACCGAACAGTGAGAATTATTAACCAGCTGTGGAGTCTACCTCAGGGTCACAGAGTTTATTTCAACTTTTCGGTCACTGTTTTGTTTTTACACCCTGTCTTTTTTTTGTTTTTGTCAGCTCTAAATTATTTACAGCAGGCAGCGGTGATCAATCCACTGTACTGTGCTTTTCCAGCACCAAACAATCGGAAAATTCAGTGACAAACCAGTAATGAAAATCAAACATCCAGCGGCTAAAGATTGTAATATTTTACCCAGGAGGGGATGAGAACCGGTGCAGAGCTCAAAGTCTTACATTAGTAAGGTGGTTTGATACATTCTGATACTTATGCTGCTCACAATGTGAAATTAGCCAAATGAATGCAAACACATTAGCTAAAACATCTTTACAAGGTAGTGATATGTCGGAGATATGTGTTATTCATCTCTCTAAGAAGTTAATAAATCAGCTGCAGCTTTAAAAGTTTATGCACTTTTTCTTTAATGCAAAAGCTACAGATAAAGTTTTAACACTAAAACTCACCTTTTATTGGAGTTAGTGCACAGAAAAAAAAAGTTTATTTGGCCTAGGATGGGTTATGGAAGCCCTAAGCGGATATGTTTTTTTTTTTTTTTAACAAGCCATTTTCTCGAGATAACGAGATAATAACTTGTTAAAACAAACAAACAAAAAAAACAAACTTTGTTTTCTCGAGATAACGAGATAATAACTTGTTAAAACAAAAAACGAACTTTGTTTTCTTGAGATAACGAGATAACTTGTTAAAACAAAAGACGAACTTTGTTTTCTCGAGATAACGAGATAATATCTCATTAAAACAAAAAAAACAAACTTTGTTTTCTCG
>JAPZDY010000013.1:3464475-3478272 GCA_029783645.1 Ctenochaetus hawaiiensis | reverse complement strand
ATATAATAATTGTAAAAAATAAAGCTGACTACTTCGTGGATTTCGCCTATTGCGGGTTATTTTTAGAACGTAACCCCCGCGATAAATGAGGGACCGCTGTAACTGGATTTTTTTTTATTGATGTGTAATATATGTATTTATTTATTTAAAATGCTTAATAGTGCACTATATATTTCTTTTATCTCAGTGTGTATTTCAGTCAGCAATACTTGGTTCAGTTTTACACTGTGATCTTGGTTCGGGATGTAAATCAGTTTGATCAAAGTTCAATATTTATGGGTCTTTTTAGACATATATGATATCTACCGATATGCCAAACATGCAATGAAAATTTAAAATGATGCATCTTAAAGATGATGATCAAAGCTTCACTTTGCATCAGTGATATGTGATTTTCCTGATCATTGAATTGACATATTGACGAAGACTTTTAAATTTTTTACACTCTCACTTCAGTGAAAGATCCCAGCACTTTTTCTCTAATGTCAATTTGAATGTAGCATAAGTAGCATCAGGGTAGCAACATCCCTCATGCAAGGCTGCCAAACCCCCCCCCCCACAAACGCACACACACACACACACACTATGATTCTGTGTAAGTCTTTGATTCTTCTCATAAATATTTAACTGATCTCAGTAGCCTCCCCTGTTTTTCCTACCCCTTCAGGTCACATTTCCTCTCAAGAGCAGACGTCTCATGAGAGTCATTCCAAGGAATTTGCCACTCCTCATAGAAAACGAACAGGAGCTGGTGCTTCCATACGGCTAGGCACATGTTTGTTTCCCCCCCTTAACGACAGTCTGCAGGGCTCAGCAGCCTGCTGGTTTGCACAGGAGCCATCATATCAGTGACTGATTTGCACCAGGTGAAGGCCATCAGCTGATCGCTACCTGGCAGGTTACAAAAAGGCAGAACTAGAGTGAAAAGCACTTTCATAGCTGCTGTTTCCTGAGCTTTTACACCTACCAAAAAAAAAAAAGACAGCCTGTCATGCCAGAAAGCTCAGGTTTCAACAGATAATTGTCGCATTTGGTCAAAATAATCTCAGTTGAAAAGGGAATGCGCCTATAATCGAGTGTATGCTTTCACCAGCTCATGTTGGTTGGGAGTACAGTGTTCTGTATTGCTTGACTTTTAGTGTCTGTTATTTATAGTTGTTATCACAAGTTTAAAAAAAAAAAAAAAAAGCTGCAGTGCCCTCCTTTAACAGGCGTTCATTTGACAAAACTCAGCGGTTTCGTCTCTCATCAAGGCAAATCAAAGTGGTTTTTATATTCTGTCCCTCATTCCTCTGAATGTCAGAAACACTCATCGGCATCTCCCAAAAGACCTCATTATCCTCTTAATTTCCAATTATTTCAAAGACAAATGAGTACACCTGGCAACCGAGCAAACCTGTCAGCGATGAACACGGGAGGCTGTGCCATCCTCATTTCTCTCACTGGGGATAAATGGGCTGACGATCAAACCTTATTCTTTTTTTTCTTTTTTTCTTTTTTTTTGCTTTTCTTTTTATTCATATTGCAAACAGGCAGGAATTCAAAAACTTTCTTCTTGTGGTGTCAGTTTTTTTTTCTTTCATTTACATTCATGAGAGGGGCTCCATGCTATGTGCCATGTCCTGACATGCTGTGGTGCTGCTTGTTTGGAGATGACATGGAAAGAGGATTTTCCAAGTGTTTCCTACCATACAGGCATCTCTTTGGCTCAGCTGTTTGGGGCTTTTACACTGTGCTCAGCTCTGAGAACTCCACTATTAATAAATACTCTAAAAATATACAATATAAACATGATTTGGCATCAGTTGAACCAATGAGGGTCCGTAGTAGACTTGTGTACATGGGGTCTGATAAAATATAGATAAAAGCAGCAGAATTTATGTGTTTGGGTGTTGATTTTGGCTCAAACATCGTCTCCTTTAATATAAGTTAAAATAAGGTTAAAATATGCACATAAATATGATGCAGTTTTAATCTGAGAGAGTGAGTGTCTGAAAATTCTCTACCAACATTAGTTTTTCCTTTCTGTATATGGAACCGAGGAGCATAAAAGCATAAAACAAGTTTTCCAGGTTTAAATAAGTGCACAAAGACATCTATCTGAAAGTAAACATCAAACATAGTTGCTTGACTCCCTGGATATTTTATCTTGTGGTAAATTCTCAAAAAATGCCTGTCAGTTTAAAGAAATTAGAGATTAGCATAAATTGTAGACTAACAATCTTGCAAATGTTATGTTTCTCTGCATTTATTTCTACAGAATTTAACTTATGTTGGATTGACTTGTTTGACCTTATCTGAATTTTGCCTTATTTATGACACAAAAACTGAAGGGACTGATACATTTGGCAAATATTCTTCTACTCTAACTATCTACTTTAGGAACTGTAGGGTTGTGTTTAAAAAAATATGAGAAATATGAGCCAATTATTGCTATTGAAAGATTAAAAGTCTGGGGAAAGACCACTGAAACCTAAACACACTTCATTAAGCCACACTCAGCATGTGATGTTTTGAGCCGAGTGTCCATACGTTTGCTGGCTGAAGCTTAGATTCGCTGTGTTGGGAAATCATACACATTTAATTAAGTTTTGGTATATTTTCTGCCTTTGGGAGAGCAGAGTATGAAACTCAGAAGCCATTGGGGGGTAAAGATATTTGATCACGCCTGTGCACAAATAAGTAATTCATTCCTTAATATGAATAATTCCTGGCCAAACCCCAGGCTTCAAAACGCCTTTTTGAAACCTGGGAGTGATGTCAGAGATTACCTACTGCGTGAATTCCTCTTTTTGCATGATTTACTGCGTACATTATTTATTCAGTGCGTTGCATTAAAATTTTACCTGATTTTAGCTTTTAAGGAATTTTACAGAGTGGGCTCAAGATACTTATGGGTATTAAACGAGAAGCTCCCATCACAGATGTTTAATTGAATTAAGCCCGTAAACACTGATGAAGATACGCTCATACTGTGCTGACGGTGCATGGGCCGACATTAAGCCCGCAAGAGACCGGTGTAATCTAGTTAAAAAAAGTACACCTGCTTTGAAATCATCGCCGTATCACAGTTCTACCCACCGAGGACTGGGAATAACGTTCTAATACGTTAGAGGTTCAATGTGTGCAGTGCATATGCCTGACTGTATGTCACACTGAATCATTTAAATGGTTGTGACTTCTGTCAGAACAGCGGGGAACACCAGGACACCTAGATGAATTGTTAATGATTGAAAAGCATCTGCAGCGATCTTTTGTTTAGTTCATGGGGATCGTGAAGCGGAGAACTTGTCTCCACGCTGTTAGTCAGGAGCTTTGAAAATGGCTCACAGCTGCAAACACTTACCAATTACAATGGAAAAGGAAAAAAAAAAAAGAAAGTCATGAAGTAACTCAAGAATAAGATTTCTACTTTTACCACAAGTTCAAGTCTGATCATCAGAAGACTAAACATTTAATGCCAAATAAATTCTACGCACAGTATTCATGTAAACTGATAGTTCTGGCCAAGACAAACACAGCAGGGACAAAAAATTCGACCAAAACAACCACATCCACAAATAAACCAATAAACAGAGCTTATCAGGGCCCAGATGGTAAATAAAGGAGGACTTCGCAACTGCATCCTCAACAAGAGAGCAGTTTCCAAACTGTTTCTTAAATGACAAAACACCATCTCAACTTAATAGCTGAAAAAAAAGACATTAGCAGTTTTTTGTAAATGAGTTGAAGTTATAACTTTCCAATTTCAACTGGACTGCTTATGTGAGGAGACATCTCCATTAGGGAATAATTAGTGCATTAAGCCCTAATGTTGGTGGAAAGATTTAGGTATTGGATTGCATTCATTACTTGCGCAGAATCAACTCTCAATCTAAGGAGAATCACACCTTCATTCTGCAGTGGACTATCATCCCCTGAGGCTTGAGGCTGTGTTCAAGAAGATATTTCTGGAAGGACATCAAGTGCAAACTTTCACCGACACCAGGCCAGATGTTTTGAAAGTGTAAAGAAGAGTGAGAAGTCCTGAGTTAGTGTTGCTCTCTCGTTGGATATTGTGGAACCTTTAAAAAAAGGTAGAAGGCGAGCCGTTGTGTAATATTAACGGTGCTCAGGTGGAGAGTAATAACACCACGGCCACAGCGACCTGAGTTCAATCCCCAGCTGGTGCTTTGAGCTTAGTGCTCCATCAAAACAGATTGGCAGTGTTGGTCGCGTGAGGATTCCTGTTACAACCTGAGTAAATCTATCTGTTTCCGACACTGAAACATGACCCCCATAAAGATGTTGTACCCTCGTGGTGAAAGGTCCTCATACTTGGGTTAAAATGGTTAATGAGTTTAGGAGGACGCACCTGATGGTTCACAGGTGTCTGCAAGCAAACAGGCTGTAAAATTGGTCAGCAGATGCCAGAAGGTTTTTCAATAGTAATGAGGGAAACAGTAAACTTTGATAAAGTACTTACTAACCCCCATCCAAAAAAACGTTGGCACGCTATTTAGAGAAATAAATAAAATATATCATAAAAATGTGCATTTTTGACGTACAATTGGTTTAAAGCAAGCAAAGACAACATCATAAGATTCTGTTTATATGTACGCCCATGTTAAGTTTGATGCTAGCAACAATTTTCAAATAAGTCAGGACAGGAGAAACAACAGCAAAACTCAACAAAATATCTAAAATATAACATTTGTAGATCAATATGTAATATATTTGCAGATGGAGATGTGGAAATACTGCATTTCATATTCAAGTTATGAGCACAAAGTTGGTATAGCTGGTTATTGTTAATGTTGTACATAACAGTAAGAATAGTGGTGAATTAGCTATGTATCCAGGCTAAATGTCAATAAACACAAAAAGAAAGGATTTCCACCGTTCATTTTACTTCTATGAACTTTCTAAAAAATGATCACCACCATGTTATTCTGGAGGCAAATGTAATTATCTGAATCAAGCTAACACACTGGCTGAATTATGTCTGAAGACAGGAGTTTCAGTTCATTCCATGTGCATTAAGCAGCACATGTTTCCGTCTCATATTCATGAAGAGGTTTCAATTTCATGATGTAGCTTTATATTAGTCACACACTGGTGAAGAAAGTCTGCAGCAGCCTGTCCCCACTCCTCCTCTGCATAACTTTTTAAGGCTATGTAGGTCAGCTGTCTCACTGGTTGTGCTGTTTTGAACTGAGATCTCTAATTTCCTCATTGTTTATTCTCTCGTGTCATTGGAAATTATGTGTTACAGCAGAGGTGAAGTGTTCAGGAGACAAATGCTAATCAACAAATTTACAGCCTTAAATCCTTTTTTTTTTTTTGCCTCCCTGAAAAAAATTGAATGCACATTAACGCACCAGCAATCAGAATTATGTAATTGTGCTCTCTAAATAGGCTCATTTTCAAAGCCTGAATTCACAGGCATAAAAAGTTTACCCATTATAGCTTCTCAAGCGTTGAAGATGTGACACAGATAAATCATTTTGCATCTTAAAGTCGAAATCCCAACTTTTACAAAGTACTTTTGAACAGCAAACAAACCTCTGCAGCCCCCCAAACTTTTGGGTAAAACAACTTTAATGATCGCGAGCTTGAATTTGAAAGGATTTTAGTCTCTTTGATCTTTTATTTCCAATTCACCTTCACATACTCCAGAGTCATGAACATTTATAATATGCAAAGCCCTCCTCCATTAAAATCATACTCTGTATGAAAGCTTCAAACCTTCTTAGAAGCCTCTGACCTCAAACGGTATGAAAAGTAGCACCGGCTGGCTCTGCTGGCCCTGAGGTCTTAGCTTACACAACCCACTGAAAAATAAAAAAGGGGAATATTTCACACACAAACACGTGATAAGACCACATACATCAGCACTCAGGCAGTCAGCCTCACAGACCTGAATGCACATCCATCCTTGACCTGATATGCAAAGAGCAATTAAATCTGTTTTGGTATGCAGACAAGGTATGTAAACAAAGTCTACTGTATGATGCATGGCTTCTCTTCCAAATAATATGAGTGTGTTAAGATGGGGAGAGGCAGCAAAACATCATTAAAACCATCAGCGCTTACAAAAGGACTGGTAATTTTTTTTTAATAATCCATTCTGCTGCTTTTGACAAAAGATAAAACCTCCAGAGCTTTTTCCCCCAACACTTATCCTCACACGGCTTGTGAGATATTACCCGTGCCTTATCTTGGAAACATATGGGCAGAGCTTTGATAGATTGTGGCTTTATAGGGGAGAAATCTTTATTCAGGGAGTGACGGTCTAATCCATGTAAACCTCTCTCGGTGTCTAACACTTATCTCACAATTCATTTTCTGTACAAAAGCGCAATTTGGCACTCCTCTGGAAACTTAGCACCACTTTTAAATTGATTAAAAATTGAGTTCATTTCTCAGCTAAAACTTATTTTGTAAGTGTCATGTGTGCTTAATTTTCGAACAAGTGACTAATTGCCTTGAGATTAGTTTTTACAGTCATGGATGAAAAATGCCCACCCTCTTAAAACAAGCTTTATTCTCCACAAAATCTTCTAATAACGCATGGCTATGAATAGGCATGTGATATAAAAAAACACGGCATTTACAGTAGAAGAGCTGAGGAAATTATGCTGATTTTCATGTCATTAGTCTGGCACTGAGTTGCCGCAGTGCATGTACAGAGCAATGCATCCACAAGCAGTCATATTTAGCTCATTCAATTTGAATTAATACACATAGAAAATTTATTTCAACTGAATCATTTAGAGGAGGTACATAATTTCCTGCCCCGCGGCTGTTTATCGACTTTGCCTTCATCAAGTGAATGTGTGAGTTTGTGTTTGGATTTCTTAAATTTCTTTGCTTCAAAATTCAAATGGCTGTTTGATATCCGTTGATTGGTTGATGAAAGAATTAAGTAAAAAAACTTAAATTTCCATCTAACTTTCGATCTGTAGATGTTGAAATGTTAAAACCCCCCCAAAAAAAGAATTACAAAGCAGCCGATCCCTACGTTGGAAGAGCTTGAACCAGAGCACATGTGGCATTTTTTAACGCCAAATTACCCTGAATAATGAGTTGATAATCCAAATCGCCAGTTATCCCTTACATTTGATTTACAAATCAAGTCTGCACTGGAAGAAATTACAGAGATGCTCCACCAATTTGACATAAGGACATTACTGCATTGATACAATATCACATTACTGCAGATGTGTGCAACATAGACTAGGATTTTCAGCCATTTAAGACAAAAAATAAACCAAACTGCAAGATAATGATGTCGTTAGGGTTGTTCTCTCTGATTTGACAAAGCTTTTTTAGAGCCGTGTAAGGTTTTATGACTTTACCTTAATAAACCTTAATGAAATGGTGACATTGCTTCTTTATTTTACCTCTGGGAGTCTCCCTTCTGCTCTACGGAGGCTGCTATCCATCCAGAGTTAGGCTCCTTTTTTTTTCCCGAAACTACCTTAAAAATTTCGGTTTTCACTAGTTTACAAACACAGCACCCCAGGGCAGGCACTAGTATATTTGTTGCCTGAGGAAAGAAAATTTGACACTTAAGGAGCCTGGGAGTCATCAGAAAGTTGCAGTTTTGAGGGCTATGTTTCCCTCGGCAGCCAGAGAGAGTGATTTTTGTGAAGAAAGGGCGGGGGGGAGAGTGATGGATGAAAGGAAGAAGGATGATAGATTCTGAAAATTTGACTGGATGCCTCTGCATTCATCTAAAAAAAATCAAACACAATTCATGCATATTTAAAAAATGCAAGGCCGTTAACTGTCACGGAGCGGAGACATAAGCACAGAAAAAGCCGCCGAATGTCAGTTGCCTTTGGCCACCTTATATGACCTCAGCCGTGGGCCGGTCCTCGGGCTACTCACAAATGTTGGGAGGAATTTCAATGCTTGTCTTGTTGTTTCAATCAACTATAAAAAAAAAAAAAACGACAAAAACACAGTCATGCTGAGAGCGGAGGAAAATAATGAGCTAGAAAATGAGGACAAAGAATGAGACAGAGAGCTATGATGTCAGAAGGTATGAGGGGAGGGTTTAAAATATTCATTATTCCTCACAATTCCTCTTTCTTAAGACTGTCGTCAGCATTTCTGAAGCTAGCAACACTGAGCGAGAGCAGGGCAGGACAAAAGAGTCATGGCTGGCTGAAGATAACTAATCAGGGTCTACAAAAACACTACAAAGGAGTGTTACATTGCCTGTAAGTTCGTGCTGATGTCAGTGTCCGAGCACTTGTTTCCTGTCATTATTACACGGAGAACTCTGGAGTTCTGATGCAGCAAAGGACTTTCGCTATTTTTGGCAGCTTTTGAACTTTGCAGGCATGACCCTCTTTAAAAAGAAAAAAAAAAAAAAGCCTGATGGCACGAAATGAAAGCAAATTGTACCTTTTTGGAGGTGAGGCGGCTACTTCCATCCCTGCTGAGAAAATGACACCACTTTGAAGTTTAGTTTTCTTAAAAGTGAGATAATTCTTGGCTCTCTAATGGATGTAAGGGATGGGAAAGTTTCTCCCTTTTTAATGTCATATTAAGCATTATAAAAATGTCACTGTATGCTACTTTTGAATTGGGCATCTAAGACAAGACTTTTTTCATAGAAACCAAACACTTCTGCACAGAATCTTGTAAATTTGACAAATTAATATAATGTTTTTATCACGGAAACAGAGAAACACCCTTTTTTAAGTCACTTAGACTGGACTTAATTCTCCAGTGTTAACACTTAACACAGCATGTTCAAATTATACGGTGCACATTAAAATTCCTCTGCACCATGGAAAGACATACACCCTTAAAGTGGCTCCCTTGCAGAGACAATGCAGAGACCGGCTTCAAAAAGAGGCGCTTTGAAGGCACCAAATAAATTGGAGCACTGACCATGAGAAGATCCCTGGGACATTGTGAACCAAGGTTGCATTTTTTTTCTTGGTTCTCCGGATTAAGAAAATCCCTTTTTATATGGAGGCAAATGCCAGTTTTGTGACTGACTGTTAACATATACCTTATCCCAGAGGAACAATGCTGTATGTGCTAGCTGTGATAACATTATCATTGTAATTTTAAGTCATTCAGTAAAACCCTGACTTTGATGAGGTTAATACCAAAAAAAAAAAAAGCCACGGAAAACATCACGTATATTCGGTTCATGGCTGATTTCAGTGTAAAGATAATGGCAACATGGAATAAATGACACAAAACATTGTAAGCTCAGCTGCCTGTTGTCACTTTTGTGCATGTGGCTTTGGCATCCGCTGTGTGTCGAATCACAAACACCTTTGGTAATGCCTCCCACTATGATAATCCTAACTGCAAGCTGCACCGTGCATCCATTCTTGGAGGAAAAAGACACGTACAATTCGTTCACATATCCACTCATATGGATTTCAGGACTTTATTGAGCAATAAAAAATATACACCAAGGAAAATATCATTTTCCTTTTCCCCCATATTGTTGTTCTTCCATCTTAAAATCTGATTTTAATCCTTCCAGATGAACGACCCATGATCCAGAGCGGGAAAATGAAAAAAAAAAAAGGGAAAAAAAATACAGTAGTCTTTTTGTTTTTTTTAGTTCAACAGTAGAAGTCGAAACCACCGGAACAGTTTGAAAGCATCTCTGTTCATTTTGTTCACTGAAAATTTTGAAAAAACGATCTCGAACAAATTTGGTTTGAACAGGAGTGAAATTACAGACTAGGTCGTCACGTCTGATTCTGCCTCTCCGTAGAGTTCTGCCAGTTTCTGGAACTCGGGCCCCCAGTCGTCAAGGTAGTTATAATCCTGCTCTGATTGCGTGCCGGGAGAGTCTAAAGGGCTGATGGTCCCTGTGGGTGAGCCCTGGCCCTCGTAAGCATAGGTCTGGAGGGAGTCATAAGGTGGAACGCTGGTGTCCATGTCAGCCTCCACCAGTCTCTGCTTGATGAATTCGTGCACATCCACCTCGTCCAGCTCCACCGACGGGCTCCGGCGGCTGTGGGGCGGCCCGCAGTGCTGCCTCGCGTCTGGACGAACATCCCGTCTGAACTTGAGCTCCTCGGCGGCGGCTGGGTTGCGAAGGGCGATGATGTCAAAGGCCTCTGTGTCCTCCTCACCCCCGCCCTCGTCGTCGTAGGTGACCACGTTCTCTCGGATGTCCTCCTCGGAGATGATGAGGGGCTCTTTCTTGCTCCGCCTCAGTGTGATGAAGAGGACCACGATGGCTGCAAGACAGAACAAAGACAAAAATGTCTAAATGCTTAGATAAAAAAAAACAGAAGTGCTGTATTACCTCTCAAAAAAGTATTAAAATAAATACACAAGTTCTTTTCTGATAATGACTTTTTGGGATATACTGACATATTTGAGACTTCTAGATGAAAGTCGGACTGAAAGACGATCATTTTCTCAATAATTAAGCTGACAAAGGGCTTTGCAGGGGATCACATAATAAAACAACTGAATGCAGTTACAATGCTCAGCCATGTTTTTTATGCTAATACCAATCCCTGTGTGTGCCTGTGTTGTTTGTTAATTCACAGCTCATGACAGACAAACATGTTGTGGTTCGTAAACAGCCAACCAGATGAATACAAGCAAATTTTATGTGCATATTTATCCAATTTTCCATCCGGACACTAAAACGGGCCAGGCGATGAACAGTTGTAAATCAATAATATGCTTTTGCCCACATTAGCAGTGGCTGCGATGATACTTTGAATGCAAGCTGTTGAGATGATGACAATATACATATTATCATTATCTCTGACGCAAATTTGATGTCGCATCCAGCCAAAATGCAATACATCATGTAAATAGAAGGTGAACGAACACTTGCGAGCACATGGAGGTTCGTCTCATGTGACCATCTTTTAGTTTTGCTGAGGGCAGTAATGTAAAGAATGAGCCAGTGTTTGCACAGAAAATATAACAGGGAGCTGCAAAATGTCTCTGCAGATTAGCTTACGGTGTGACATATCTTTTCGAACTGTTAATGAAGTCATGAAGCCAAGTAATATTTGATGACATGCTCCAGCTTGGAACATGCTCCTGCAACTAATGAGAGTCGTACTTCTTTCGGTTAATGATGACCTCTCTGCAAGATGTTAACACTAATATCTATTTAATAAAATGGCCCCAGCCAGGGAAGTGCATTTTTACAGCAGTGCAATATCTAAAATGAGTTCATTATGCTACATCATGAGAGACGAGCAAGCTAGATCAGTGTTCCTACAGAGGCATCTCTGCTTCACAATTTAACTGCAATGAATATGATCAAGAGGAAAACATAAAGGTTCGGGGGGGGGGGATTCAACTTGTATAAAGTCCTTTTTTCGTAAAGTATGTGTAAATGCTCTCAGCATCCTGGCATTCCACTTGAGACTGTTGTCTGCTATATTTATCTAAACAGCAACACACTGTGTTAGATCAGCCTCTTGGGATTAGAGGAAGAAAGGTGGTGGTGGATCGAGGAGACAGAGATTTCAGTTTCCATAACGTCCAGGATGCAAGGATGCATTTGGCTAATCTACTGTATTAACTTGAGCAATACATTTTTTTTTTTTTTTGCACAGATATTGTTGTGATTATGGCACACTGTAAACAGACTAGGAAGCAATTTCAAAGGGAAGATTTAAGGCTCAGAATAGACTTAGACTTAAGGTGCATTGACACCAAGCTTGAGCTGTTTACTCAAGCACTGGAACCTCTACTCCCTCAGTTCACTTGGGCAGGTGAGGATAATCCCATTCAACCTGTGATACAGCTGAATAATACTGCTTTCACACCCCACAAAAAAAGCCACAGACACCCACTAATATCTGGCTTTTTTCTTCAGTGGGAAAGGTTACAATTAGCATTCATTCCCGGGTCTGACGACTCTGCAGTGGTCATATTAATCGGTTTGAGCTCGGAAGCATCCATGACACCCCGGATATGATATATTTTTGCCCCTCTTTCCGCATGATGCTGTGACAAAGCGGCCACAACAACATTCACTATCCCAGAGGCGATGTGGGTGGTGTTGTTTGTTACTTCTGTGATTTTTTTTTTGTCATGTCAGGGACAAAATCTATCAGCCTCCGTTCAAGCAGCACTTGTGATTTAAAGAATTACTGCTGTGACATTTTCACTGGCATTGTCGTTGTCACTTTGTAATGTTCACTGTTTCTCCAATGTGTTTGTGACATTGAATTTGACAAGAAAGACACACGTGTTGACTGGCAGTAGAAAATAAGTCAATCAACTGTTTTAGTGGGTTTACACACATTCAAAAAAATCCTGCATATACATGCTAATTGTGGTGCAGAAAATGGTATGAGTTGACTAAAACAGACAAAAATCCCCAAACCCCCCCCCCAGGGTCTGTCACAACTAAGAACCTGAACCAATTTCAGTACATGAAACTCCTCTTTTACGGGTGTAATCATAAAGTGTTTAACTCACCAGGGAGCCCTGAGGATAAAACTTGGATGTGGTCTCCTGGTGCTGGGAAAATAGTTTGTGGTCACATTGATTTAAATGAGGCCACGAGGACAAAGTAAACTTTTCAATTAAGACTGAAAAACTGTCTCTAAGACTAAAAAAAATGTCTTGACTGTACTCTGAGACATCTTTTGACTTAAGTATTATGAGCAGATCCATCCATCTACATTTTTTTGATTGTTCAGTGCAGGTCATTGCATGTAATTTTAACGAAATGCCTGCATGTGATTAATCTATGGAAACAAACACAAAACATAACAAAAAACACAATTTCTCCTTACTTCACCAGTTGTTGTGGCGAATGAGGTTGCAGAGGGTGAAAAATGCCATTTTTGTGCGACAGTGTTAATCTCTCAGCTTTTTTTAATGCAACCAATTACACAATGCAAGTATTTGAGAGCGTGCAGGGTGAGCTGGGTAAATGGCGGTGATTGGAACGAGGAAATAAAGAATTCAGTGTTTTTCATTAACCTTCCTATTTCAATTTTAGAGCTGCTACAGTTTGAGCCACCTCCCGCTCCAATCTCCCCACAATTAACAGTTTAAAACCTCTAAGTTGGTCAGAATTTAACAGCCTGAATATAATGAAAAATAAAAAAAAACATTAACCATACAATCAGTTTTATATTAAACTTTAGCACAATTTCATACACCAGGCAACACTTCTCTCAGTTGATGATCTACATGTATGTGTGGTACATCACGATCCACTGTACTATAAACACTCTGCTCCCTCAGTGGTGCATCTTATATCATTCCTGTGTGGCTGGCAGCCTAACTGTCGCTCAGTGCACCACTTGTTGCACCGAGGAGCATTACTACAGTCTAGAGATATCTGTTTCCTGCAGAAGTTCTATTCATGCTGCATTTATCCTGCTTATGGGAGATTAAACTGTGA
Organism: Ctenochaetus hawaiiensis; assembly: GCA_029783645.1. Taxonomy (NCBI): domain Eukaryota; kingdom Metazoa; phylum Chordata; class Actinopteri; order Acanthuriformes; family Acanthuridae; genus Ctenochaetus; species Ctenochaetus hawaiiensis. The sequence continues at coordinate 3,464,903 of JAPZDY010000013.1, read as the reverse complement.
GACGAGAGGGCTTTATTGTTCTGCAAAAATAATGTTTCGGATCCAAACGAGATCCAAAATAATTCTCAAGAGAACAGTTTTGAAACAGTAAGCAGCCGCAACTGCAAGATATTTGTCTTGTTTTGTTGTCTTGTCTGTGGGAAGCAAAGTCCAGCACTTCTTCATTGGATCATCACTTGTCATTTGTCAGCCAGGTCATTCATCACCTACATTATTTTCTTTTTTACACTTAAGAAATAAAGAAATCCTAACTCAATTAGAGTCCTGACAGCAGTTCACCCACTAGTACTTTAACTTATTGCTGTCTTTTGCTGCCCTTTAACAAATATTATTCAGTCCCTCCAGGAATTCGCGATGTTGCGATCGCAACAATTAACGAAAATTCAACCAATCTCCGTGAATTCTGCGCAACCTTGCAATTTTGTCCA
>JAPZDY010000013.1:3446146-3458915 GCA_029783645.1 Ctenochaetus hawaiiensis | reverse complement strand
TTTATATAGATATATATATATATATATATATATATATATATATATATATATATATATTCACCTGGTATTTTAAGTTGTGAAAATGCTGAATCGTGCACAGGGCAACCTTCTCTTTCCACCCAGTGAAAACACCTCCGCCGTGCTGTACTATCGTGCTGCTGCTCTGAGACCTCGCCTCCCACTCCAATCTCTGCTTCCATCTATGAATAATTATAATGATCGACAGTTGGAATGACAACACGTACTTCAAGCTTTATTAAGTCAGACTCGCGGTATCACCGTATCAGCAAGCAGATGGGTGGGTGGGTGGGTGGGGGGTTTGAAAGAGTGGAGTGTGAGAGATGCAAATAAGCACAAAAAGAAATGGGGAGTTGGAAGATGGGAGGAGACGAAAGGGGGGAGGCGGCGGTGTGGTGAAATGTGGAGGTGTGTGTGTGTTTGTGTGTGTGCATGTGTGAGTCAAGGGAGAGAGGAGAGAGGGACAAACAAGCCGGGGTCTACGTGGTGTTTGCCGTCACAGCCGTGACACTTTGAAGCACAGGTCCTTGTACAGATCACAACCAGGAAGTGCACATCAATTATATCATGCTAATTTCACATTAAATGGCCTCTCGTCACAGGCGGGTGGAGGAGAGCTGCTTGTTTATTAACGTCCCGGTGAGATGGGCCATCTGCAGTGCGTGTGTGTGTGTGGCATTGGAGGAAAGGCAGAACAAGTTAGCACAGTCACAGTTTAACCCTGTTGGGGCAGTTAGCAACGTTACCTGCAGGGCAAAACACATGAAAGACCAGTAAATAACATGTTAAGAACATTTTACACTGTCTTGAAAATGATCCTGAACAACTCGATCAATGCTGTTTTGCAAATCACTTATAATATTTATTCCTTTTTTTCTGCTTTCAGGTTTCTTTAACATAAAAAATGCCCTTAGACATTAATATGCATGTGTGTGAGGCTCTTCACAGTCTCGTGGAATTCTTCATGCTCTGGGTTTCGTTTAGCAAGACTACAAGTCACTGACTGGCGAATGGCCCAATTTTTTTCCCCCTCTTCAAAAAGCATTAGCATGCTAGGTGCAGTATTACTTACATAACTTCTGTATTATTAATGCATTACCGTCTCACCATCTCAAGACATTAAGCTAAGTGGTTTTCACAGCAACACAAACTCTGACTTGAAGAAGTTGGGCAGTTTTATGGGAGTACTTGTTCTAACAAGGACCCAATGATGCTATATATCTATATCTGTATCTATATCTAATAAACTTGAACAAATAAACAAAAAAAACATATAAATATCAAGTGATATAATGAGAGATGCATATTACATTTGAATGTAAGATTTAATCATTGAGCACATAGTTTGTCATGGACACAGCTCACTGGAAAAAAAAAAAAAGTAAACCAAAAATAAACCCAACAATAGACTTGCGACGCAACCACATCTCCACAGACTTCACACTTGCCTACACAGGCACTTAGCTGGATTTCTTGTGAACTTTGGTGGGTGTGTGTAGGTGCCGGTGATGAGAATCAGCATGAACCTTCCCTCCAGTTGCCACTTGAAGCTCAACATAAATTGCAGTGGCACTATTTTTGGGAGGAACATTATTAAAAGTTGGTACTTAATGGTTGGGACTGTCAAAGTTTAAACAAACTGGAACATTATAGAAATTGTATTGTAGGTATTTGATTAGAAGGTGCATTACATATGGTATTCTCCTCTTTATGAACAAGAATCTGCACAGACTAGGAAGTCGGTGAAACCACCAGTTTTAAGACCTATGTTTATGATATTTTGGGGGACATTTTTGCCATTATCAGACGGTATTGACAGCTAAGAGAAAACAGGAAGTTGTAAGTAAGGGGAGGGTTTAAAATGCAACCAAGGTCCCTTATCATCTATGCATTTTCCAAACAATAAGAGAATATTATGTAGATGACAATAAGGTGAATATAGTTGCATCATCATCATGCCTTCTTGCTTCTTTCTCATCTTTATTGAGCTAAGCTGAACAAGTTATCATCTGCCATCAAGTTAATGCTAGAAAATACACTAATGAAAATTACAATATGTTTCACATTTGTGAAGTTCTGGACTGTAATTAGTCTGCATTAGATTAAATATTTGGCACAGTTTTTTTTATGTCAAGCCCCTATCAACAAGACAGAGCAGGGCGCCTGCAGATCACATCGACTTATTATTATTATACAGCACCTTTGAAAATCGAAAAACTAATATAATTTTGTATAGAAATAATGGGCCTTTTCATGCAGAATAACAAACCAGGCATCAAGAGACAAAAATAACAATATCCCTTAAAAGAAGCTCTTGCATTCAGAAGGATTAGTCTGACTCAGTAAGGCTTAGTTTAACAAAATATGCGGTGAAAACAGCTAGCGGTTAGCGGTCTGCCTGCTTGTAATGACACAACATGCTTTACCTACTAATTTGGTCTTAGTGTACACACTTTCTAAGCATAGTGTGTTTGTTTGATAAGATTGCTCTTGTGTGTTTTTGAGACAATTATGGGTTGTTCTGGATGCTTCTGCAGCAACAATTGGAAAAGAAAATGCTAAATACTATTATCATGCTCCAACCCTCTGAGATGTGAACAAGTTGTTCAGCCGCCCTGATGTGTCAACAGCAGCCACGCAGATCTTAAACTAATATTTAAAAAAAAGAAAATGTATATGCAATTTAAATCATGCTATTTCTTTTTCTTGAATTCTAAACATTGAGTAATCAGGGGAAGAACTTTGCTTTGAATTTGTAGGTTTTTAATCAAATTCTGGTGGTTGAAGTTTTGACACAATTTGCACAAGACAAGCTGCTCTGCCCTCTTTGTGCAAATCAGGCTGTTTCAGCAGATAACTGGTGTTCGGGAATCTAGACATATAAGACCCTCTGCAATTGAAGTGTGAATGGCATAAAATCTAATTAAACGTCCCACGTATCAGTGGCTTGACAGCCCCTCTCTCAACACAGCCTGTTAACCGTAATATCTTTAGGTCCTCTGTATGCATGCTGTAGGAAGACGCCTTCAGAAATCAATTGATCTGTTTAACTATGTGGGTTATTTAGAGATCATAGCCTCTGTTTAATCGCCTTTTTAGAAGCAAAAGTCATCAGAATGTGACAGATAAGGAGATCAGAGAGGCATTCAGTTTCCAGTCATTGTTAAGTGGGCATAGTCGAGCTGAACATTTTTAAAGGGCTTTTAACAGAACAGGTTTGTCATTAAAGTCTGTCCTAGATTTGCCGAGCAGAGACATCAGGCCTGTTTTTTTTTTTTTTTCTAACTTTAATGGTGCCTCACACAGAGTCAGAGTTTGATCTGAGCACACCAACACTTCAACTCCATGAACACATCTTCATGACAACTCATCACCATTGTGTTTAAAGAATCCCAGCCTTCATCTGAGCGAACAATCAGTTTTCCTTAAGCTAAAAATCAGCACTCACTGATGTGGCCATCTTGTGTACGTTATGCAGAGCTGAAGCTGCTACAGGTCCTGTACTTTATAAATACTAGCAATTGTATCAAGATAATTGCCTTAAACAAATCTGTTGCCGTTACAGAGCTGGAAAAAAAAAAGCCATAATGTTTCAGTTAATGGGCTCTTTTTAAAGTCATGGTTGGTAAATTACCCAAGATGAGTGAGAAGGCAGAAACAATTGCAGCTATTATTAGTAATTTAACTTAAATAAGTTGTTGTTAAGTATATTGAAACGTCTCAGGCTTAAACCGTTAATGCAAAACCGTGACAGAAGCAATAAAAACCCGAGTTCATGATGATTCATTGTGAGCAAACTGTAACTGAGGAGGAAAAAGGAGGTCATGAGAGAGTTAGTCGTGTGAGTGACTGAGAGGGATTTTCATCCTCTGCACAACAACAGAGGGAGGCATTAGGCTCAGAGCGGCTACCAACTGTTGGTCTGTTACAACAGCAATGAAAGAAGTCGCTTCGAGTGTGAAGAGCTTCCTTTAGTTATCAGACACAGGAGTCAACAGTATGGTGCAATGTTCCTCTCTCTTTCTTTGACCTGGATATTGTGAACACAGCAAAATAACTTCCAATCCATAACACACAACGACTGCGGGACTTTGTCGCATCTTTTGAGCGAAGGTGCAAATGCAGGCTCCAAGTGAAGAAGCAACATAAACTCAAGAGTGCAGCAGCTTTACATTAAGAGGGAGGCTGGTGTTTTGAAAGTGCAGATAAATTAGGAGGAACTGAGGGGGAAAAAAATAGTCAATATGAATCATTTTAGGTGGACAAGAAATTAAAATATAAATGAGTAAACACGCAAATTAGATAGCAGAGAAGATCAGAAACAGGTGTCTGCTACCAGCTGGCTTCCTGAGGCTGGTGCTGCATGAAAACTGCACTGAAATCATGACGGGAAAAAGTCATTTTCTCTCAATGAGGAATGCAGTCTTGTCAAAGCTCGTGACAAAGTGCCAATAAACAGCCACTGAGATGCAGCAGCAAAACTTGATGTTCCTCAGGCTACTTTGTAGAGTCTACAGAGTAAAAAAAAGAAAGAAACAAGTGCAGTTTGTATTTATGGAAACAGAAAACACACTGGAAAAAGCACCTTTGCCCTCTTTCAATTGAACTGATAATGTCCGGGTCACATAAAGTCCACTTGAGCGAGCCTGAGGTGAGGAGCTGTGCTGTTTTGAACACTCAGAAAAATTGATTAAATAGTGATGCTTCCCATTTAATGATGGTAGTTCTCTTGAGAAATATAAAAATAAGGGGAAAAAAAGTCACAATTATTATCCGCTGATAGCGATCAGTGTGACCTGGACAGATGTGATCAAAATAAGCTGTCCTCCCTGAGTAATGGTTCATTTTCCTTCCAGCATTTTCCTTCATTAATAAACTGCTGAATGTAACTGTGTTTTCTCTTGGTGGTTAAAGGTTAAGTCCTGGTTCTTAAAACAGAACCGCTTTCGTTGTCTAAAGGTTTGTTTCCTTGACCAAGACATTTAAGAGCCTCGTTGAAGCTACTCTGTGGTTAACAGAACAAGTTGGACGCCGCATCATGTGCTGTGACCTGACCCTAAGCCGCTAAATGAGAAAATGCTCTTTAATAGCTTTCCTTGTTAAAAAAAAAGGAAAGGAAGCTGTATCAGAAAAAACAAGAGTCCTTGTATGCTAATGTGTTAATTTGAATCCCATTAAATTTCTTTTCATTCAGAGAATTTGTTAAGAGTTTGGGATCTACCATGCCATTTTTTATACCAAAATTAATTGATTTATGGAGGGTTTTTTTTTTTTTTTTAATGTAGATAAATTGGTTAAAAAAATGGCAGTTGGCCATTTTCTCATTACGAGGAGATGAATTTATCATTCTTTCTTATTTATTTATTCATTATTGTACTTATCATTGTATTATTGTCGTCTCTTTCAACATCACAACATGCTAGATTGCTTGGAGAAGTAGAACTCAGCATAGAAGCCAGTGTTAATGTAACAGTGGATACTTTTACTTTTACCTCAGTCTTCTTCCTCATTGTTGATTCAGCTGTGTGCATTGCGTCAAAAAAAGTGAGGGGATTAGCATGTCCACCTGGTCTTTTGGTTTACATCACCGTCGACGGGAGACAGAGCCAGTAAATACCTCTAAATTCTGCAGAGTCTTTATATCAAGAGGAATGCATGCCGATTTATTGTCTCTTACTTAAAACAGAAACCAGATTTGGTGGTTGGTGATATTTCAGAGGTTGATATATGAATCAGGAATCTATTATTTTAAAGGTTTATTCGCACTCTGCATTGAAAGAAGCTTGAACTTAGCCCCATAGATAACATTATCACAAATCACAAGAGACTAAAAGGCCTAGCTGCTAAAGAGTTTAGCTTTCCAGACCTTTCCAAAGACAATGATCCATAGAGGACTTTAATTATTTCCTATTCCAGTTCCTCATTTGAAAGCAAGCTGCCAGGATAAAAAAAAAAAAAAAAAGATTTATATGTTCATGATAGTACAAGCCATACTTGTATTTAAGTAGCCACGTGTTAACGGGCAATAAAAATGGCTTCATCACTTTGGCCGGCTTGTTTTTGGTTAACAAGTGATTTTACAGTATTAGCTTCTATTAACTTCCTTTCAAGTCCACACTGTGACTCCCTAACACACCATATGGCAAATCAGCAAGACGTTTTTCAGGCAATCACGGAGGTGTCCCACTGTTCTGTGAGAAATACACAACGTGACAAAGAAGGAAATATGTTCAACAAGTGTTTTTCACAACATATACAACATAGTCACGCCTGTAAATAGATGCCAAAATAACAGTCCACAAAATATTGGTATAAAACTGGTATCAGTGTGGTTTCAGGTTTTGTTTTCATGTCTAGAAATTTTCATTGGTTTAACTTAAATTTTTGGTTTGGTAAAAAATATTCAAACCCTGTGGAAAAATGCAGGCTTTGATACTTGACAGTTACAGATAAAATGAAAAATAAAAGCAACACTAATAATAATTTTCTAGCGTGTACAAACTAAGCAAATACTCTTCTCTCCACCAAAAAATACCATCAAGCTTAATTTCTCGGGGCTGTTGACTTCAAAGCGGCTACACTCAGCTCATATGTGTAAAACTGAAGGCAACTACTGTTGATAAACTAGTTATACCACATTTGCACTTTCAGAAAGTTATAATGCGTTGGCCCTGGAGCACATATGTGTCTTTTTTTTTGAGTGGTGCTGCGGTCGATCTTTGCTTTGTTTAATTCATCTGCCCTTTACAAACAGCCCTCACATCCTGCCTACCTACACTCCGGAGTGCCACTTAAAGGAATGCAGCAAAAACTTGCCTCTGCATGTCAGCGCGGTCGGACAGGAGGCGAGGGAAAACTTAGGGGTGAGAAGCAACTGGACCGAGAGCTAAACAGACTTATCTCCTATTACCAAATCGATTTCTGTGATCTCTCTCCGGCGCTCCCCTTCCTCTCTGTTTTTTCCTGCCTCTTTCGGCTCAGAGAGTTTTCCATCTGGAGTGTCGTGAACTCCTCCTCTCAGCGGGCAAACTGTGGGATCTTCTGGCTGAGAGCTTTTTTTTTTTTTAAAAGGCCGGTGATTGCAGACCGAGGGATTCACCTGAGACTGAGATGGTTGCTGTGGCAACGCCCACCGTTGGCACGAAATAATTCGCGCAAGGGGGAACAAAAATAAAAAAAAAAAAAAAAAGGGAAAGAAAAGAGCACCACAGCGGGTAATCCATTTGACAACATGATGTGCAAACATACCAAACCTCCGTGTCCTCCGGACTCGACTCTCAGAAGATCCCAGTGGCATTCCTTTAAAATTCCGCCTCAGCCAGTTGACAAAACACATATATTTGCCAAACCTCCGAGGTATGAGGAGACCAGAAGAGCTTATTGGATCTTGACCACAATGGGGATGGAACCCTGACCTCGAGGCAGAGCGCAAAAAACTCATAAGAAATGCAAACAAACATATCGATCGCCTTAATTACCTTCGTTGTCCTTCAGGGTGAAGTTGGGATTAAGTGGCAGCTGGCTCGGCAGAGCGAAGGAGAACCGCTGTCCATTGGCAAAGTCATCCTTATCCACTGCTGTGACAGTCTGGATCACCTGTTGTTCAAAAGGACGCGGGGTAAATTGCTTTGCAAAGACAACACATGCAACGTTTAATTAGCTGCTGCACCGTTTAGGATCACTTTTCACTCTAATTAGATGCAGGACAAGGAGCTGATCGGTTCCTGATGCGTGTCTCATGATTTGTTGATGATAATTGATCAGAGCTCCTCTGACCTACAACTGCTCCAGGAACATTTTTCTTCTCTACCTGTGTATGCTGCCTGAAAGAAAATGGTTGGTTTTGATGCGATGGGAAGGGGGTGTGGGGGTTGGCATCTCACAATGACAGGAGTGCTCTGTGGGCAACCTCACTGCCACTTTTGTCATCTTGTTACCCTTAATTGGTAAGAGACACAGTGAGAGCGGAGAGAGAGAGAAAGAGCTGGAGTTGTGGATAAAAAACGACCTGATAGCTGCTCTCGCTGCAGTGATTTTTATCTTCAGTGTGAGATTTGGGGGTGTTGTGGTGCTTTTGTTGTTCTTCTCACGCTTCTGTCTGTAACTTTGTTATATTAGAATGTGTTTTATGTGCTCGAGTTTATTTACGTGGGTGTCGTGTTTTACAGGGTGGCGCCGTTGGGAGCTGTTGACTGTGAAGATTTATCTCATTCTGGTTTCACGCATAATGCATCTAATATGCCTCTGCTGTCTGTTTAAGCACTTTGTTCACTTTAGTGTCTTAAAAAAAAATCTTTGAGTTTTGCCCAGTAAATAACCTTTCGGCTACCAGTGGTCTGCTGTATCTTTCAGTACTAAATTCTCTGTACAACTTGTGCACTGAACAACTTTTCAAACTTTGAGTCATGCAGAGGTGCGATTACTGAACAAGCAGCATTCTCACTCTTACTGTTAGCACATCTAGGTGTTTCTGTGATACCACCTTTTGTCAAGCACAAAAATTAAGCCCGAAATAAGCTCATTTTATTATTTCCTGGCAGACGGGTTTCAACACTCACTGTTATTAACAACAGCCACCAATCTTTAGACCCTGATTGCTGACTAATAGCAGTAAAAATGAAACAAAAATGTGAACTTTGTGACTCATTATACTCCTACCAGTAACACAAGGTTTCCAATTATGCCAACACCACGCTAACCCCGGGGCTCCTTTTGACAGCGAAGCTCTGTTTAGAAGGACCTGAGGCCACTAACTGAAGGCAAAGAGAAGCTGTGCTTTAACAATCATCAATTTTCATTTTTTTAGTTTTACTCCCATACCTGCCAGTATTAATTTTGACAGCAAAGTCCGATTTAGTCCTGGTCTTTTAAATAACACACCAGTTAGTTTTAGCTATATTTTAGTCATCTGAAATCTTTTAGTCTTAGTCTAGTTTTAGTCGCCTAAATATCGTAAGAGTTCTAGTCTTAAGTTGTTTAGTCTTACATAGTGTTAGTCTATAATTTAGACCAAATATTAGCAGATTTCAGTCTGGATGAGTTATCTATAAATGTCGCTTCAAGTTGGTGGTGCTTTTTTCCAGCGATTTTTGCTCCACACGGTTTACAGACGGTCTTGTTGTCCTTGTTGACATATATAAAGTTTGACCAGATGACAATTCTGCATTTTCGTCCTAGACCAAGCTCTGACATTTCTGTTGTTCATGAGACATGCCGTTGACCTCGGACTGGGTGCACTGCAAAACGTTAGCGTGTTGCTAACGAGCGAAGTCAGCTGAAATCAACCAAAGCTGTGTAACTAAGACTGTGCAACTAAACACAACTAAATATAATGTAGGTAAATAACCTTACTGTGGTGAAAACATCTTCGTAACTGTGCGAGGTTCTGCAAACTCGTCTTCGTCCTCCTGTGAGTGTGTAACTGCTGCTGCGTTGTGCCTGCACTTGCAGCGGCTTTTGACAATGTCTCTGCTGCTCTGTGGATCAACCTACCCTCAAAAGATTCGTTCTGATTGGATTTCTTCCTAACTAGTCCCACAAAAAGGGTAGTTTTGATTGGATCTTTTCTCCATTCGACCCTCCCTGACATTTTCATCTCGTTTTTATTCGTTGACTGAAGTGTCAGTTATATTTCGTCACAGTCTTCTTCATCATTTGACTTTTTATTTAGTTTTTATTTAGTTTTTGTCCGTGAAAAAGGTTCGTTGACACATATTTTTCTTCATAGTCTTCATCAACGAAATTAACACCGATACCATGCTGTCATGGTTAAACCAGTGGTTCATGAACACTTATTTAGAACAGAGATAATTAAGTCTTAATTGGAATAAGGTGTCCTCTCATGACTGTGTTTAAAACCTGTAGACCTCTCAGACAATATTCCATGCTAATGGTACAGAAATTGAAATGCAAACTCATTCTAAAACATTTATAAGCAGCTCTGTTCTTCCACATATGTCGTCCTCTAAATGGTGGTGTACCACCGTCTCATTCAACACATAATTCTTCCCACTTAATCCCCTGGGCAAAAAAACCCCCGAGGCTATGAAGCAACCCTAATTCAAATTTAATGCAAACTTTAATTCAAACTTTTCTTCCGCAAGCTCGAAACTATTAAAAATGTATTTAGTTGTGTCTTCCCCCGTCTTTGCTGAACCACGCTTTCTGCCACGTCGGTGCTGTTGATTGTGCTATATCTCAAAACCCTTCTTAATTCGAATGAATCAAAGACTACTGAGAGCAAATTGGAATGAGCTTCGATTTAGAGCTGTCATGCTTTGCTGCTAAGATACTCATTTTGGAATGAGGGATGATTAAGCAGCTCTCGCCAATGAATTCAGACTCTCACGCTGCTCAGCTCTCAGCGAGCGACCCGAACTGCTGCAGGAAACAACAGTTTAGTGCAGAATGTATGCAACCGGGTTTTGCAATGAGGCAAATTCACAGTTTTCAACACTTTTCTTCTGAGATGTTTCTTGATGTAGAAAGAGGAGAGAGAGGGAAAAAAACTGAAAAAGAGACAGAGAAAGCAGAGTTTTTTTTTCTAGGTGAATCCCAGACGCTCACCTGTCCTGGCCTTAAGCTCTCACACACAATGACTTCCTCATCTGTAGCTATTTCGGGCGGATTGTCGTTCACATCCAGCACCTGGACAGTAACAGGAATGTGACTGAGAAGGCTGGGGTTGTCTGGACCAGAGAGAGAGAACAAATGACAAAGAAGATGAAAGTCAAAAGTAAGCCTTAATAACAAAGTAGAACATCAACACTGATTTTAAACTGGGACACACTGTACTCTTAGACTGCTTATGGGTTTCATCTTAGGCTGTGCCTTCATAAAAGCACTGAGGAATGCAATGTTGCGGAAGGTAATTTGATGTATTAAAGCATATCTGATCATCTTTGTGCAGCATTTTTCTTTTTCCAGCTGGTGCTGCTCGGCTGTGATGCACTATTTTTCCTCCTGAAGCAAGTAAATCACATGTCCTACCTGTCATTTCAATGTCAAGTGATAGCCTAAGTTGCAAAAGAAGAGCCATGTACCACTGTGAAATACATGAGAGTAGTTTATAATACATGATTTAACAGCTAACCTGATTTGCCCTTTCAAAATAAGACTTAACATTTGTCGCAGTGTACGCCATCTGTAAGCAAACAACATTAAAGTCCCATATAGGCAAAGTAATGTCAAACTTACCAACACCTAGATGTGAAATAAGGAAGTTTTTAGCATTTATGTGGCCTGTATGAGGCACCATCAGTTCTGGGTGAGGATAAAACCGACTAATTAGTTCATCTACAAAAGTTGTGAACAATTATATTCAATAATGAGAAGTTGAGCTACTTTTTTGTGAAGCCCATCTTCAGAAGCCTGTATCCCCCATCAACATTTTTTTTTATTAATCATTGATAACAATTTTGGAAAGCAACAACTTAAAAAGGATCCAAGATTATTTTCTTGTGAAATGGAAGTCAGCACAATATTTTCAGAAAACTCTCATTTGTTTATTGCACCAAATTTTGTCTTGGATCATATTTATTCAACTTATTTTTACATAATATTAATACTCTGTTCATCTGCCTTTACCTCCTTTAGTTCTTTGCCCCTCAAACATCTAAAGGACGACATTTGAGCCTCAACCCACGGGCCACCTCAGTCTCCAGCAAAGGAAACTCGCAGTGTTTTGCAGCATGAGTGTGCAGCAGGACAGTGTTGACAAAAAGCATGCACGCTCAGCAAAAATCTTCCTTGAGAAGAAAAAAAAAGTCATGGTGCAGCAGTCTTTCATTTAAATGAGACAGTTTTTTATTGCTCAAAGAAGACCTGACATTGCATCCACTGATTAAAATACATTTTTGTTTTGCTTTTAAATGCTGAAGACAGAGTCGATCCGCTAAAATATAACATATCTTTTCTAATTCACTTGCTTCATTAGGAGGTGGGATAACGTCTCTGCAGGATGGTCTGCAGTGAACTATGCAGAGTGCTTTGTGTCTATCACACTGTTTGTCCTTGCTCATTCAGAGCGCTAAAAATTTATCATTCCGCCTTTTGACAGCGACTTGGCATGAAACTGTATCCTTGAATACTAAGGAGAGGTGGGGAGATAAAGAAACATTAGCATGCAGCACCTCCGCCGGTTGGCAAGAGATTTGCCTAATTGTGATTACAAATTACCCAACTTACCTGATAGCAATTCATGAAGTTAGCAGGGCCTGCATTGATTTAATTCATTTTCACTGTAGCAAAGGACATTGAAACAATTGGGACTAATTTGATTTTGTAGTTAATTATAAGAAAAAAAACACTCTCACCTATTTAAATACATTCTAATCAAAATGCAAATTATCTTTGTCCTTGTTTTCAGTACACTGTAATTGTTAATTTCACTATTGACTCATTTGGTACACGGCTGTGTTTAATACTGTTAGTGATTGTGAATTACTGTTAATAATGATGTAAAGACGTTTTGGTGCGCTGGACGAATAAAACTGTGCAGAAGAACATAGATTTTCTAATAAATGGCATTATTCTATGGTTAACTGTTAACCAGAGCTCAAATTTTTCAATCGGTTTCACTTTGATCAGCCATGTTTACAACTGAGAATCATATATTTATAAAAAATAATGTTACCTTGTTGCAACCATTTTTTTTTTTCGTATGGGATATCTTAATGTCTTAACCCCAATTTAATTAAGTTGACCTGTTTTCAACTCTTAACATGAAGTGATTCAGTGAGAAACGCTTAAG
>JAPZDY010000013.1:3403802-3416635 GCA_029783645.1 Ctenochaetus hawaiiensis | reverse complement strand
AGGAATAAAGTTACTTTTGTTAAATAAACAATTGACCTTCTATTTTTTTACTATTTTGGAATCGAAATAAGGAATCAGTAGGAACCGGAATCGATAAGCAGAACCGGACTCGGATTCATAAAAATCCTAACGATACCCATCCCTACAAATTCCTGCCTTAAAAAAAAAATGGAAGGAGGAAATCTGCACAGATATCAAAGATGAGAGTTTTCCATAGGAATGAATGGACATCCGGTTGACTGGTGCACATGCTATGTTGAAAGGAGGGAAAAGAAGGTAATCCACTTGCTATGATAATGTTATGGACATTTTAACTGGTGAAACCCTGAATGAAGAAAAAGGTACAGTGTTGGTACTGGCACAGAGCTGAAAAACAATGCAGTCTCCCTTCACAGGAAGCCAAATTTAGAAACAATCCATCATCTACTGTTCAATTTTATTTAGTGCGTAGAAGCAACCTGCACCCTTGATGGACCAAACCACATAACACATCCTCTACTTGTCTGTTTCTTACATAATCAATTACTATTTCAGCTCCCATAGGACTTCTCTGCTGGAAGATATGACATGACTAGACAGGCTGTAAAACTATAGATTGCTTTAGGATAAATGTGCACTGAAAAAAAAAAACTCAATTAAACAGCTTGTGTTACGATATGTCTGGTGCACGTTAGAGGATTTTCAAAACCTAACTGATTCAGTAAAGACAGAGGAGACACACTTTGTGTTCATGCATACCAGAAAACAAACATGGAGGTGGACTATCATCTTCAGCTGGTTGCACTTGTACTATGTTTTGCACCACAAAACAAAAGAAAGAAAAACAGGCAGACAAAAGGAGAAGGGAAACCTGGATGAAATCACAGCTGTGGTGATGATGGCTGATTGATTTTTCAGTGGGAGCTGATTGGTGATGCCTCTGGTCAGCTTTGATTATTCAAGAGTCCACTGTGCTACCGGCCTGCTCCTACAGATCTATCCAGCTTCCTGTTGGCACACATTTTACTGTTGCATTCAAATTCAAAACTTAAAATTTTCAATGGAGCTTTGAAGCTTTGATATTCAGCACAGTTCAGTTGTTTATTTCAGGTTTTTGCTCAGTATTCCATTTAACACTTTACGAGACTGGGGAGACTTCAATCAAACTGGGAAAACTGTGATTAATGAAATGTCTTTAAACGCCTTAAACTGAAGAATCATTTGGGCAAAATATCAGCTTCAAATCCAAAACATTCAGTGAAAAGGCCAAAGTCTGATCCAAAATCTGCCCGATTATCCTCTAGTGATAGCCCTGCATTGCTGACCCTAAAGCTTAATTATTTCCAATCACTTAACATTGAGTGCAACCACAGAGATGACAACTTTTAATCAAAAATTTAACAAAAACTACAAATATAAAAAGCACTGTCGTCCACAGAGACAAGTTTCTGAACAAGTGGAACAGCAGAGGTCGAAGGCCTCTTCTAATCAAAAAACTGGACTTGCAAATAAATGACTAATTAGGAAGCTGCTGTTGATTGCAGACCCGACTGTCTTTTCTGTGGTAGATATCAAGCTTGTAATTAGATAAGGAGACAAAGATCCTGTTAAATCAAGTAGTTAATCAGTTCCTAGGTTGTACTAATACAAAACACCACCTTCAAAGTGAAAAGCAGAAAATGTTTTCACATCAGTGACAGTTTGAAGTTGCCAATAACTTTGTTGGATGTGGTTTTATGTGGTGAAAGACAATTATAAATCAATGTTAATCCATCTCTGCATACATTTTTTTTCATTTAAATGGCTGTGAACCAGACTTACTCTTAAAAAAATCGACCCCTGCCATAACTAAAACGAGGATATATCCACTTCTGTCCAGCAGCACTCCACAACTCAAGTCCATGAATGAAATTACGCCTCCAGTCAAAGTGCTAATTTAGCCATTGACTTCCTTTGCAGGAGCCAATAAATCACACTCAGCAAAGTGTGAACCAATGATGCATATGGCGAGTGCTGCCTTCCAAAAATCTGTGGGTGATAAAACTGTCAACAGGTTGTGGGTCATTACACAAACATCAGAGGCTGAAAGTACAGCAGAGTCAGACCGGCTGAGAATGAAACAAATCTGGAACCTTCACAGGAAAAAAAATCAGGAGAAGAACTTTTTGAGTGATCAGGCTTTATGCTTCAATATGAGTAATCTCAGGTGTTCACATTGAAGGAGGTGGTCTTGATTTGGTTTTAAAATCACCCCAATCTTTGCAAATAACCCATATTGGGCCCTGTGATTCATAAGATGGGAAAAAAAAGTAATAATATGGAGCAACATTACAAAAAGAGAATCAACTGCAAGATGAAGAATTTGTCAAAATGTGGATGCAAATTCTGTAAAATCTGGACTCTCTCCTCCATTATTATAATTTTCTCACAGCACCAAAGCAGCATGAACAGAAAAAAAAGTCTATGTCTCACACATAAACACTCATATCCAAGCTGCTCTATGACAGAGAAAGAAACCATGTTGTACAACCATATTGACAAATGGGCAACAAGAATTCATAGACTTCAAGGTTGTGTGCACAGATTCAGATACTATGTAAGAGGAAATGAAACCCTCGATATGTACAGAACTTTTCAAATAATTCTGTCCCTTTAAAAGTTGTGTGGATCTGATGTTGAGTTTACTGCTAAAAGTACGGTGGCCGACAAGTGCAAATGCGCTGCATGTACAGAAACGTGCTGCATATACAGAAACGTGCTGCAAATACAGAAACATGCTGCAAATACAGAAACGCGCTGCATAAACAGAAACGTGCTGCAAATACAGAAACGTGCTGCAAATACAGAAACGCGCTGCATATAGGAAAACAAATGCAAAAAGAAACACTGCATATCCAGTCATACAACGGAAGTGCTCCAGACCTCTAGGGGCAGTGCTGAGCTTCCACCCGAGAGTACGTACTTTTTCATGTAGCCTCTCCCAACTCTAATTTTCCTCTCACCAATAACTTTCTACTTCTCATGTACTCATCTGCTCCGCACGTTGATACATGCGTTGTCTGTCTCTCGGCTGGAAGCTCAGCACTGCCCCTAGAGGCCTGGAGCACTTCCGCTGTATGACTGGAAATGCGGCGTTTCTTTTTGCATTTGTTTTCTTATTTGCAGCGCGTTCCTGTATTTGCGGCGGCTGTCTGTATATGCAGCGGGTTTGCACTTGTCAGCCACCGTATAAAAGAGCTACAAGAAGCAAACAAAATCTGTACAAATATCCTCCTCAGTACCGAGTGATAATGTGACATGCCAGCTGTCATGTATGTGGGCTCTTCCAAGTGACTTGTACATGATGAAGAGACCTTCACAGTTCACTCAAGCCATCTGACTGTTTGAGCTTTTTTCAGGAGGCAACAGGCAACTTTTGGAAAGATATGAAACCAAATGTGTTATTTATTGCATCATCTTTGCACATTTTCTATCAAAGAAAAATCATTTTGACCTGATTCATACTTTGATGTACCTATATGTGTACAGCATTTCTGTGTTGGCTTTGATCATTTATTCCATAATAACTTTCTAGACTGAACCTTTGGCTGAAAAACCCCAACTTGAATATTTCATCTTCACCTACAAAATTAAACATACGCCCTTGTAACTAATCAATATTTGGGGTATTTTGGGGGCTATGATCAAGGGAACAATTTTTAAAAAGAGTCATTATTATGTTGACTGTGAACTTACAACGTTTGAGGCATTTACTTTTCATTTCTTTTGGAACAGTCGAGTAAATTATTTTAATCCACTGCAGCCCAAAGGAGAAGAAAAAGACAACATGCAAAAACCAAATATTGATAGAACTTATACCGCTATACCTTCTGCTGTAAGTAAACTGCACACAACGTTCTGCTTCCCAACCATCTGTGACTGCTTGATGACGGCAAAGAGTGAAAAAAAAAAAGAGGCAAAAACTGACAGTTGGAGTGTCAAATTTTCTCTGGACGGAGATCTTCTTCTCTGCTGTTCAGGGGGACGGTTTATATTTTCCTTTCCTAGTCAAAGCTGATTGTGCAAAACTGAGCTTTGGGGCAAAGTTCTGTCATTGAATTTTAAATACTCATCCAGAGTGCCATATCTCTGCAGAGGGTGCTGCTGCTGCTGCTGCTGCTGCTGCTGCTCAGCTTCAGGGTTAAGATATTTTATTTATACTTCATTCATTTTGATCACACAGAAAATTTCATGACTACCCGCCTTAATGTAATTAGTGTCAATTTTGTTTAAGCGCAGAGGAGACCTGATGTGAGCTCAGCATACGTCAGCACCGCATGTGGCAATTTAGTGCAACTTTGTTGTTTTGTCATGACTCATATGAATGCTTTTCCTCACACAGGCTTATCTTTTTGTCTCTACGGGCAACTTTATTAAAGACCAGTGGAATAGATGACTGGTATGGCAGCTGGCAGCTGAAAATGTATTTCTGAGGACTTTAAAGAGATCAGCAGAGTCTGAGGCTTTTTTAAATTTGCACTCCAATCTCAAGGAGAACCTCACTCACAATTTCATCTTATGCCCAGAGGAGCAACCTGAGAGAAAGTGTCTTCACTTCCTTTCGTCAACAAGCTTCGTGTTTTCACAGTTTTGGCTCTGTGTGCTCATTGTAAAAAAAAAAAAAGTAGCCTTCAACTGTTTTTGTTGATGCTCACAGCAAAACATTTTACCTTTGGCTCCGGTTGCACTGCTTTTCAGGCGTCTAGGTCAATTACAAAGAGAGACGAGATTTGAGGGAGAAAGCAATCCATATGAGACAAAAAAAGCCTCTACAACATTATTTCTGGAACATTAAATTGTGTTTTTTACTCATCAAGTAACACTGGTAATATAATAAAGTAAACGGGTCACAGTCAGACTCGAGCTGTAACTTGTGATCATGCCGTTGTTCAGTCATTTATTTAGTCTGTCAGAGTTTATAACAAATGAAAAGTCAAATTTTCTGAGTTACGAGTGCAGAGTGAAGTTATATGGAATTACAAGAGGCTGTAAGCAACAAATGTAAGATTTTACTGCCACTTTTATGATCACTGTAATTATTAAAATGCAAGAGCTATTAAACTCATTTCTGACTGACGGATTGATTGTCAGCTACACTCGAGCTGCCACACAGTGTACATTGTTATATGAATATCCAACTTAAATCACTGCTGCGGTGTATTTTTTGGTTTAAACTGATTTATTATCGACCTAGAACAGTCAACTAATAACCACATCTACTTATGTTTAGATTCTTCAGTGAAATATATGAGACATCTTTGACAAAATAGTTCAGCGTAACGTAACGAAGCATGTGCCTCTTTTTCCAAATGCATTGTTGCTTCAAGAACGGTTAACCAATCATGGAAGCCAACACGCTGGAACAACAAAGAAAAGCAATTACACCTCACACACACACAAAACGATGTCCGGAGTGATGCAACAGTCTTTTCCAAAGTTTCTGACTGATTTTATGTCAATTGATTAATCAGTGAATCAATTAACTAACTAACTGCTTCAGTTCCAGTGTTGATAATTAGTTCCGTTACTGTGCAGCCATTTAGTCGACCAACAGCTCTTTACGCCAGATCTTCATTAAAAAACCCCAAAAATAACTATATTCACAGAAAATCTTATGTCTATAAATGAATTAGCATAACACTAAGAATTGAATGTATGGAATAAAAGCATATAGCTTCTGTAATGACAGCCCTAACAGATAAAAGAAGATTCAGACTTTCTTTTGCGGACTGATGGAACACTGTGCACCATTAAAGCATCCAGTCTCAGCACAGACATCAACACCATGCTTATTATTCTATTCCTGCCAATTTTTTCCACTGAACAAAAAATAGAGCTGACTGGCCACGCCGTGCTGCGATAATCAGCCGCCATGATTAGAAGCGGCCGCAATTCAAACAGTCATAACTCCTGTTTATTTTCAGGTAGAGTCGAGAGAACGACTTCATCTCTTTATGTTGGCAAACATTAATGGAGCATGGAAAATATCAACTTTTTTTTGGAAATGGAGTACACGACTTGTAACACAATCTTCACAATAACACGGCAGCAAGGGAGGACACGCTCTGTTGACTACCATCCTGATACATTATTAGTTGCTACACGGCTTGACCTTCATTTATTTCGCTCCTCTACTGCTTTTCTCTTCTGTTGCTGGCTTTGTCCTTTTTATTGTACAGATCCTGATAATGTATGTGCGTGGTTGGATTGCATTATTGGTGAATGCCCTTTTGTAATGGCTTGTTGTATTTGGTCCACAGATCCATATAATGTATGTGCCTGGAGAGCTTTCTATGCTTTCTACTTGCATTTGAGAGTGTTGCTTTGCTGCAGTTCTCTCCATCGATTATAAACTGTGCAAAAACAGAACAAGAAGACCGACAAGAAAGACTTTCATTGTGGTGATGGCATTTAACTCTGCATATGACAATTACATGTAATCTACGATCAAATTTTATGCCAGGCGAAGAGCATAAAGTCTATCAAAATAGCACCAACGTGGTTATATTTCAGCTGATTGATCCAATGCCGATTTATTATAGATATACCCACGGGTTGAACTTTAGGTGAGACATTGAGTTTATGACTCAAGCAGCAGGCCTGAAGGCCACATCAGGGCAGAGCACGTTCGTAGGGATGCGCCAGGCAACAAACAGCTGTACATGCTTTGCTGCAAACTCGACATCTTTATCTGACAAAACCTTAGCGACATTTACTACCGTGTCGGTTGTGAAAGATTCATTAAAGCTGCATCCCCTTTGATGCCTCGAAAGCAGACCTCGCTGACGCAGAAACAGGAGTTGAGAGGTGAAAGTCGGCTTGTGGAACATTTATTCCATCAACAATGCTCATGCTGTTGAGAGCAGAGGGGAGTGAAGAGAAGGAGGGATGTGTGGGCTACATGCCTCAGCCAAGGATCAGCGCCTTGTCTTTATATTTGCAATTAGCGGAGGGGGGTTGGCGGGGGGGCTCATTTTTGATTAAATCTCGCCTCTCTGACTTCACTCAAGAGGACTTAATCACTTTCTATGTGGGTGTGCTTGATTGTCTGATTATCACCACATTTTGGCCATGAACCCTCCCAATCAACTCCTCCAAGCGCCCTTCTCTTTCGATTGATTTGTAACAGTCACAGCGCACCCTGATGATGGAGCGCCTGCCTAATGACCATACATCAAGAGACAGTGATGAGGGGCGTGTTGGAGACGTGCAGATCACCGAAGATCCGCCCTGATAGTTTGTCCTCTATTTTGACATCTGCGGGGAGAAAAGAGAATGAATCGTTGTCTTCCCAGCAGGATGGTTGACTTCTTGATGTACTGTAATGAGATTATTAGAGTCCTGGAAGCAACTCTGACACTCGCTTAATGGCTCTGCCTCTAACTGCCGCCGAAATTTCACATTGGAACGAGGCAGAAATGAAACCGTCAGCAGATCAGCTTTGGAAAACATGTTTCTGCCTTGTGCTCTGGCAGCGAGTGAAGGCGAATGGTTTTTTTAGTCTGGAGTGTTCTAAATGGTGCTAATATGTTTGAACGTTTTAGCCAGAGGAACAGAGGAATGCACTTTGCAAAATGTCTGCACAGACGGCGGACGTGAGCTTCCAGCGTTGTTTTATCTCCAGTTGTTTAAATCAATGGAGGTTCATCTGCAAGTCACATGGTTCAGCCTGCTGTCATATTCTGTTTAGGTGAGGTGTGACCGTGACAAGAGCTTCGCAGACCAGATATGTTTCTATCACTGGACAGAAAACCATGAGTGTTTCTAAAAAAAGACTGCATAAAAACCCCCTAACCCCTTCCTCTAACCCTAACCCACTAATAACCCACCCTGCAGCGATCAATGTGTTTCTACCACAGTAGATGATATAACAATGTACATTTTGGACTGGGTAAACTGTGGCGACGGCAAATGCAGATTTTTATTAATAATGTTGATGTTTGGCATCAGATTTTTGATAACTTATTAGAAAAAGGAACTAAGAACATGCATTTATGTGTCATTATTTTGCCCCATCAACATAAAAAAGTAAATATTCCCAATTCTGTCAGGTAGTTTTTCAGGTAACCACATCATAAAACTAAGCTCTCTGACATTCTGTTTCTTCAGAGTTCACTGTTTTTCTCTGTTTTATATCATTGCAAATGGATAATAAAGAGATTTGTACCATCATGGTGACCTTCAGGGAGACTATAGGGCTTTCCCCCCCCATTCTTTAAACCCATTTTTCATATGAATTCAGTGATTCAGTGATACTAACATAGTTGCTCTTTCAGACCTGTGCATGTTTCAGTGTGCAACATATTCTCCATGCATGTTTAATGTTGCAAAATTCCTGCCTTTTTCTGGATGTTTCTCTTTTCAGCATTGCAGAGCAGGAATGTTGCCCTTGCTACTGATTCTCCCTTGTTGTTCCATGTGACACCTTACAGGTTGCACACTGAAAAACATTCAGTTGTGCATGCACTTCTTTCCCGCATCACAAACTGTGGGCAAACAGCAATTTTATGTAAAACTCTGCTTCCCGACGTCGAGCCATTACTGTACATACATCAAGACAGTTGCCCGATTCTGTCACAGCACAATCCATTTTTAGATGTATGAATAAAACATTTAGGCACCTTTCTTAGAGGTTGTTACTTTGCTCTGCGAAGGAACACCGGATAAGACAAGGGGTGCTCCTCCTCGCACAGGATGAAGAAACCATTCTGTCACATCTCAATTATTTACTGTATATTTTAACAATCGCCTGAAACACAACGATGGTTCTCGTTGAGGATTTCTTACCATGGATCTGTTTTTTTTTCTTCCTTTTTCTTTTTTTTTTTTGTTTTATCAAACAGCTGCAGCTGTTCAGCAGCTCCTCCACGTAGGTTACAGCGGATAGTTCATTGCAGTTCGTACTCATTCAGGGTTCGGGGGATTTGCATCCTCTTCTAAAAAATTACCATCCAGTCAGTAACCTGCCCGACTACTTCAAAGCCCCGAAGCTCGGCTGATTGACAGGAAGACATTCACACCTCCCACTGGGAGAGTGGATGTCTCCTGTCTCGTATCTGGACAAGCCCTGTCCCCCCCGACCAAGCATTTGTGTCTCACTCATGCACAAAGCTGTCATTTCCCAAATGCATCAACCCCCCCCGCCCAGAAAGGTGTCACTGGGGATTATGACATACCTCAGGGGGATTAAAAAATGTTCTTGACAGACTGGCCGCTTCACTTATTCCCAGTAGTCACTCTAGTCACTATGCTGTCCTTTATGTGTAAGTATTGAAAAAATGTCCTTACAACATTTCAAACCTCCAAGGCCGAGACTTGCATTTCGGTGCGCCTGTGTAATACATGACATCGCAGGTTTCTCGGCATGTATGTGATATTTAAATTTGACCGTGGAGCGTGCATATTTCTGCACGCAGCAGCCCTCGCATTTTATCACGAAACATCTGCATCAGAACTTTAAATTTTTTCAGTTAATGGCAATTATCGACAAAGAGAGTGTTGATAATCCCCTGCAGAGGAACTGTTCGTTTGCAGCTTGCTAATGTCCGGAGTTTTTAATCAAGCAAAGGCAGGAAGAAGAAGGGGGGAAAAAAAATAAAAAATACGGCACAGTATGTGCTGAGTGCATTAATCCTCCTTCTCCTCCTCCTCCTGCTCCTCCTCTCCTGTCTTTGTCTAATTAAGGGTCATTCTGTCTCCTGGCCACATTAGGACACTGTGCACCAGTCCCAACCCACATAATTAAATGTTTTTTTTGTGCTAACCATCTGGAGACCTCATCTCTTTAAACATGCATGTCAAATTGATTTCCTTAATAATGTTTATGTTTCTTCTCAGTGCTTTATTATCATCCAGGATTAGCTGTTTATGTTTACTCTGCTTTTCATCAGCAGCACACACACACACACACACACACAAACGCAGATATACAAACACACTGAACAACAACACCCTTAAGGTACGAGTATAACCAGCACATAAACCAGCCGGCGGGCCGAGCAATCATAAATTTCAAATCATTGGACCAATTTAATGTATGGGTAACTACATCTTCTCGCAGTTAGTGCTGCATCAACAAACTGACACCCTGAAATATGCTGCAAATGCCTGGTGTTGTCTAATACTCAGGACACAATGCCTCGCAGTGGTTTTTTTGTTGGCACTGTGGGATTTTATGGTTCATTTATGCATCAAATAATATTAACAAAAGCACATTTCACCAATAAATAACCTCCCTTACCTGTTTTGACAGCCTTGCGAGGACATCCGTGGCTAAAAAACCCCAGGTTTATTCAATAAACAGACAACTGAGGTGGAAAGTGATATTTGTTGTTGTTGTTGGTGTTTCTTTTCCCCTCCCGCCCTTTTTTTTTTTTCCCAAGCATGTCATTTCTTTCTTTTTCCCCTCAAATGGCACCGTTGTTGAAATACAGACATGTGCAGTCAGAGGAGCGTTATGCCTTTCTCATTCTCTTTCTCTCAGAGTGCGGTTGAGGGGATTAGTCTGTGCCTGAGTGCCTAGAATAATGATCACTGCAGCGGAGAAACACATTTCAGGAGATAAGGGCAGGCAATCTGCAAGCAGAGGACTTAACCAGCTCCCTGTGGCTTATTGTGGAGCTAACAGAAAAGTCACCACCAACAACCAGGCTTCACCGTGCCCCATACACAAGCAAGGAGAATAGCCACAACCATCTTTCCACTGCGAGGGGGGGAGGATCAGTCAGTCTGAAGTGACTCTAAAATTACAATCACAGGATTTTCTAAATAAGAGCTTACAGTGTAACCACTGCAACGCTGTCCGATTTCTTACTGTAGTGGTTCGTGTCCCACCAAGACATCAAATCTGGGTTTATTTCCCACGGAGAGATCAAATTTGTGTTTCAGTTCAGAGATAGTTTGACTTAGAGGGATACTCTCGCTTAAGAACTGAATCCACTCTTGCATAGCAGGTCTTCCCAGTGTGGCAGACATGCTGCGAGGCATCCCTAGTTACAAAGAATAAAAAACGTTTTTTTTTTGGACATCATCATGAGAGGAATTCGGTCAGGAATTGTGATGACAGGAAAGAAACACACACCTCCACAGATGAGGCCTAGATTTCCACATGAAAAGACACTAAAAGCGGGTACAATGGCGATGTGGCAGTCTACCTGAATGGAACAGCTTGCTATTGCTGCAACCCATTTCTCAATAAACAAGAGGAGAGAGAGAAAAAAAAAAGGCTGCTGAAAAGCAAGTCGCAATCAAAAGATTTGTGTTTTTTCACATGAAAGTCCTACCTTTCCGACATACTGTGCATCTGGCCCCATGTGTTCTTCTAAAACAAAGAACTGGTTCCAGATCCAGCCACGTTTGGGCCTGTGGTGCACCTCCGTCTCCCCGTTGGCCAGTTTGGTCTGATTCTTGGAGGGCACTTTGGCGGGGACGTGGTGGCTCGCCCCGTAGCACCTCTGGATGAAGCAGAGGCAGACCAGAAAGGGACAGAGACAGGAGGTGCTGGATATCCTCATGGTGGCGTTTGCTTTTGTAAAGTTATCCCCGCGTTCCAAAATGGTACGGTCCTGCCACCGCCGCCGCAGCCGCCACAGCCGCCACCACTAGCCACCGCTGCAGGCCCAGGCGCAGTAGTGCCAAAGCAAGAGAGGAATCTAAATCCAAACTAAGGAAATAGAGATCCCAATAGATCCTCACAGGTCATGGCTCCAAAGTTGAAGGATTTACAAAAAAAAACAAAAATTAAAAAGGCAATTAAAAAAAAAAAGCAAAATGATTTTACATTCTAGAATTTCCCAGGCTTTGATAATCAGCGCGAACGGATGTAAACTTCTGGACACTTCTAGCAGCGGAGGTTAATCCCTGGAGCCATTATGGATTTCCTGTGAGAGAGAGAAAAGAGGGAGAAAGAGAAACACAGAGTTGCAGATTAATTTGATGGATATTAGAAGCTAAATGTCCTCTAATTCCCTCCAATTAAATTGCAACTTATAAATCCTTTCAGATGATGACATGCACTTCAAACTAGCGGACTGCGATGAAGCAGAGAGAGGAAACAACAAATCTGGTGTTAGTATTCCAGCCATTTCTGCCACTTGTGCAGATGATGCAAACGCATTTAGACTCGTGGAGTTACAGTGGCATTAAAAGGTTGTTTGTGCCTGTAAGGTCAGAGGTCAGACTCACACATCAGAGCGAAGAGCATCAGCCCTGCGTCTCAGAAAATGTTTGCCTTATTAAAAATATACACATATGTACATGAAAAAGGTTTGATTTGAATGTTTTAACACGACTGGGGCGCACTGCAGGGCTTAGAGTGTGTCTCAGCGCGGTGAATTATAAGTGTGGCAGGAAGAAATACATTTACCGTGATAAGGGCAGACATCAAGCCACTCAGACGCACGACAAGAGGGGGATTTTTTAGAAAGCGGTGAAATGGAAAACACAGGAGGAAGCAATTTTTCTGTATATGAAAAAAAAAAAGAATATAATAACTGTAGGCATTGTTGAACTTCTTGTGTACCACTTAAAAAAAAGAATATGCATTAGACCTGCAAAATGCAAGTGTGCGGTCTAAAAAAGAGGAAGTAGCAGCTGGTGTTTGGGGGTTTTTAAAGTTAGAAGGGTGACTGATGAGGCAAAGGTGACTGGCCCGAGATATCAGATGAGTTTTACAGCCATTGATTTAAGCATGTGTGGTTTAATTCCTTATACTGTTCAGTCCCTCCAGGATTTCGCGTCCGTTTTTCAAGATTGTTGCGGCCTAAAATGCCTGAATTCGCGGCAGCTTTTCTAAAAAATTGCGATGTAAGTTGCAA
>JAPZDY010000013.1:3353042-3374263 GCA_029783645.1 Ctenochaetus hawaiiensis | reverse complement strand
AGAGTGAAAACTTCATTGCAGTTAGCAGCATGTCAACTAAATCTATGAACTGCAAATAAGGTGGCAGTGAAAGCAAGACTTCTGTCTGCAGATTAACAGGGGACCTCTTCAAACTTGACAACTGAGCAACTTGGAGGTTTTTTTTTTTTTTATAACAACACCTTTCCCTACAAATTATCCTCATGAGAGATAAACTTTGACTAAAATCAACCCACTGCTTATTGCTAACATTGTGATGGACAGCGATGTGTATTTGCACTCTTATGCCACTTGATATTATGAAAATCATTAGGCACAAACCAACAGTTCTGTGCGGTCAGTGTGAAAAGTACCCAACGACAGGAAAACTGTGTGACAGATAGAGAATAAAAGACAATTTTACACAAAATAAGCATCCAATTGTGCAAAAACTGCTGCCTCAAGATGTTCCCATTACATTAGTTATCTGTCAGCTGACAGAAAATGCCTGACTGTTTCCAAAAATATTTGTGAGAATCGGATGTTTTAAAAGTTTTCAAATGTATGAGATAACTAATAATGAAAACGTACAAATTCTGTGTACATGAATCCATCAGCTGTTTTCAGTAGATCCATTAAAATCTATACAAACATAGAGCCCCTTGTAAAGTTCTTATTCCTGTGTTTCTTCATATAACAGTGATCAGATGACTGTTTTTCTTCTCCACATAAAGTTTTATTTTGGGATGTAACTGATTGCACACTTCAGCAGACTGCTTGTGTTCCTACCAGTTTAGAAGGCAGAGCTCATTTAGCAGGATAAAGGGGCTTACACCTCCAACTCAAATAGCGTGGGCGGTGTTTTTCTTTTTTAGGTCAGTCGCCTTCCGAAAACACACAGAACTTATTTGAGCTCCTTGAGGACTGTTGACACGGTGCCATTTGAGGGATGATGGAATTGAAGAAACTTGCAGTTTGTACAAAGAGCTCAGGCAGGCCACCCCCCCCCCCCAGAAGTCACAGCGCCGGCAAACAGCACAAAACCTCGTTCGGCCTTTGAAATGATCCACTTCACTACACTTAATTAATCCTTTTATACAAAAGCAGGAAAGGTATTTTATCATTGCTGACAGCTCTAAATACAAATAAAACGGCTCCGTAAATTTAAATACTATTAACAATGGTATGTTTGTTTATTATTGGCATTTCATGGTTGCTTGTAACTCACTTTGCCCTTTGAATCATTAATGTGATCAATACTGGGTTCGAGTACTGCAGCTGTGGATGAAATCCAAGACGGAACCTAAATATCAGGGCGAGCGCGGCGACCACAAGCACTGAATCATCCATAATAATAGCTGGATGAGAGACTGCATGGCGGATGATGGTGAGCATCTGGTGCATTAAGAAAGATGCTGCAGAAGTTAAGGCTGGAAACGTGGATTCATTTCATCTTGTGGGTCAACAACCTTGTAAAACAGCCAACAGTAGTAGCTATGTTTGACTAAGTGACCCCACATTTGTAAGTGCGCATGCAGCAGAGGAGACTTCACAGCTGCATTACTGTATGAGATGCAAAAGCTCTGTCATTGCTCACTTAATGATTATTTGAATGCTGGACTTTGATGACGAATCAGAGCATGGGCTAAGTGCTATATAATGAGCCCTGTAGGAGTTTCTGACCAAACAAACGATCAACACTCTCTTGCTAATGAGCTAAAGAGGATCTCTGTTTTAGGTTTTAGATCAGACTCTAACATCATGCCATAAACTCAGAACTATTCAGATATATAAAACAAATTTATTTTGAAAACCAGCTATAGGCTGAGTGTGGTCAGTTTAGAGTTTACTCTATTAAAGTGGAGTCATAATGACCAAAGACACGCCTTGCAGGAGACACATCTGCAACATCTGGTGCTAAATCCTGTCAACTGTATCTGCTGCTGCTGCTATGTGTGTGCGTGTGTGTGTGTCAACTCAAAGTGCACCATATTCCATATTCTGCATTTTATGTCAGGCCATAAGTGTTTGGGCACAAGGCAAGGCCCAAGGCAGAAATGTTGCTCTGCGTCTTTTAGACTTTCACCAGGGAGGAGGAATGATCTTCAGGGACCCAGATGAGAAAAAGGTCCAGTAATATTTATGGATGGACTTTGCAGAAAGTCACAGGTCAAAAGGTTTCACTCTCTTGCAGACAGTGTTCGCCAAAGGCTGTCTCCAGATCAGCTTTAGTAGACCGCAATATATATGTATATACAGTAAAAAGCTTGGTGAATTAGATGTTGTATGGCAGCTAAATTCATAGCACATGTTTATTTTTTCTTTATTTAACTGTTCATAAAATATAGCAGAATTAGGCAGATTGAAGCAGGAAAGGGATGTATCTAACACTCACTATCCTGTGTCACAATAAAATGTGATTTATTGCTTTTTTAGGTGTAAAGAAATTAAGATAAAAGTGCTATTTCACATAATACAAAATGGGGTACTTGGTAAGAAAATATTGCCTTTTTTTAAATAAGCACTCTGAGGCTTTTAATGGGTGTATTGTACCGTCATAAAATGAAGAAAATGCTTAGGGACAGTTGGGTTGCAATCCTTTCTTAGAATTTCAGGGATACATGGAGACTGTAACGTTCAAGGGACCAATTAGAATAATGTCCTTTTAACGCTGAAGCTTCAGTCAGCCTCTGTCTCAGCTTGTGTCGGCGCACAGCAACAAACCTATACAAACGCTTTTAGGCCCGAGGACCATTTTTTACTTCCTTTATACTCTCACAGATGGTTAAACACAGTTAGTTCAAAGGCATCACTGGCAATGGATACAAGTAAGATTTTGGTGGTGGCTTTAATAGCTTCTCTTATTATGCAGAGTTAAGATCATTTGATAAAATATATCATGACAAGCATGTTTTGTTTTTTTTTTACAGCAAAACCACCTAAGTGTCTAAATGGGAATCTCTGCAGACGAGAGGAGCAAAGAGGCGCCTGGAGCCTGAAACCGAACAGTTCGGTGGAAAATTGACACTGTCACATGTCACTCACATGAAGAGGAGGCAACATAGTGAAGTAACGTGGAGATACCTGCATCACCAAAATCGACTTCGA
Organism: Ctenochaetus hawaiiensis; assembly: GCA_029783645.1. Taxonomy (NCBI): domain Eukaryota; kingdom Metazoa; phylum Chordata; class Actinopteri; order Acanthuriformes; family Acanthuridae; genus Ctenochaetus; species Ctenochaetus hawaiiensis. The sequence continues at coordinate 3,371,197 of JAPZDY010000013.1, read as the reverse complement.
CTCCAAAGGTAGAAGACGTCAGACAGGAAATAGTGACAGAAAGTGATCATAGAGAATTTTAAACAGGAAACTGTTCTTAGCTGTTGAAGAAAGATTAGCATTTTGAGCAGGGTAGTCTTCCTTTTTTTAATGTCATCCTGCAGCATTCACTGTACACTTAAGCCAAATTTAATCAAAACTGTTAGAAGAATTGGTGTCTTTTCCAGTCACAGCTGCTTTAGCAACAAACAGCATCTTTCTCCGAGACTCTATAATCACGTAGCACCAAGACGCTGAGAAATGTTACTGTTAGCGAGCGCTTCAAGCTTCTCGATCTGTATGCAAGTCCAGCTTTGTTTCTTGTCAGTGTGTGTTTCTCGGGAGTTAGCGCTCATTATGTTCTACAACAAACACACCCTAATTCATGGAACAGGTGTCACACGTGAAGCGAAAAACCCTCAATGCAAATAAAAAAACAATTGTTTTGCTAACACATTAGCTGTGATTGAGTGACACATGGAATAACCTTAAATTGCATTGTAAACACACAACAGCTGAACAACAGATGAGATTGTTTCTGCAGCAAATGCAGCTTTCTATCCAATGAAAAATCTTTTAAACAAAAAATGTCATCAGTAATATCTGAAGAACGTCTCAAAAGGCCAACTCAAAATACACATTTTAAGGTTACGGAGAGATTAAGGTCATGTTTAAAAGGTAACACTGTTGACTGTTGGTAGGAGATGGAAGATGAACTGTGATCTTCGGTGTCAAAGTCAAACACTTTGTCAACAAAACCCTCCATCACAAGCCTCTCCCTTAGACATTTCGTCCTCTTTGGTCTCCAAAGGGGAAAAAAATGTCTATAAAAATAACGTGCACTTACAAAACTGTCTTATATAAAGTTCTGGTATTTGTTAAGACAAGCATGAGGAGGCTTTGGTGCTTGAGACAAGCATGTCTACTTGGTGGTGAGTCAGTTATCTGCTCTTAAAACTGTGTTTCCCCCCCTGACAAACACCATATCAGAATTCAAAAATCTAAAATTAACACTCAGAATAAATGAAAACTAAACACTATTTTAATGAAAGAAAATTAAACTCCAATAAGAAAACTCAGGATACTAAACAGATATGGTAAAAAGCAAAAAGTAAATTTAAAAAAACTGATGAAATGTCCTAAACTGTAATAACTTTCGGAGGTTGTTGAGCGGGGCAGTTAAGGCGTGTCACTTCTTAGCCGTGCATGCGGTTGATTTCCACAGTGCTAATCTTTGCAAGACAGATCTGGGATTAGAGAATCAGGTAATCCAGCTTGTGTGTCTCGCTGGCAGAGGTCAAGCATGTCAGCGTCTGCTGCTAAATATGGCCTCCAGCCGGCGTGCTGCACAATGGCAGCTAGAATCCGGTGGGATAAGCTTCTCACCCACTTCGCACCCAGAAGTCGCTGGAACTGGCCTTGTTGGTTGGTCCACCAGTAGATTTATGAATCTCCTGTGAGTGCACAGAGTTCATCCTCCACTGCAAACCTTCACATTTCAAACTGACCCCTTCTTAAAACTCCTCATATCTAAAAAAAATAAGTGCTTCACTCAAAAGGACTGCAACTTTTAATAACTCGTAATCAATGAGAGACTTAATGAGGCCACACGCTCTGGTTATCACTGTCTGTGAATAACAGAGAGCAACTTTTTGACATGCTGATTCAAGTCATTCATCATGCTGTCAGAATCTCCATCTCACCTGATTGTCAAGAGGAAGTGTTACACTGCCCCCTCTTACCCAAGAAATTCAGACTTCCAGATATCGTCCTCTGACGCTGGAGGCTCTTTCAGAAAAGCACCCAGATCAAGATTTTTGGAGATTTATACTTTCATGGTTGTGAACTCCCATGCCAGTTTCTTTTACATGCAACTCAATCAATACTACCCACCCATAAGGACACTGTAACCCTGTGATGCAACACAGGTACTGGGCAGCATCCTGACCTGAGGAGGCAGAGAACTTTACCTCCCAAGTTAATATAGATGCTGTAAACAATCCCTCTGTTTACTCTGCAGCTGCAGCTTTGAGAAAGTTTGCTTTTTTGCTCATGACACCCCTGAGTTCTACGACTTCACCTTTTCATCGTGTAGGACAAACAATGACAGAACCATCATGTGATACCTCCATTTTAATACGCTTGGCATCTCTTTTACTCTCTATTTCTTCTAAAAAACAAATAACCACAGAGAAAGTTGTCACAGAAGGTCCCTGAAGAAAAGTAAAGTATATCTTTATATTTCAGTTCTAATTGTTTTGAAACAGCCGTGGCTTCCATAGTAACAGTAAGTGTGGCGTATTATTACAGACAACACCGCCGAAGCAGCCGCTTTATTAGAAATGTAACAGAAAAGCAGCTCTCTGTTCTACCTGTTCACAATGCAACCGAAGAAAAAGAGAAATCTGCTGTGTAGACATTGTCTGGACTTTTTCAGTCCTGGGCAGATGGGTGGTTGCTGCCATGAATAATGAAATCTTTAGGAGAGCAGTTACACAATGTTACTTCTTTGGCCAATCAGTTGTCATACTTTTTTTGTTAATGATTCTCCGGCACTAACATATATGAGCCAAAAAACTGTGATGAAATCTTTCGGCGCACTTTTGGCAAAGGAAAAAAAAAAGGGTTAGTAAAAAAGGGAGCTCCGAAATGTGTCACCAGATTTCATCATAGTTTTTGTCATCAAAACTAGTTTTTTTTTTTATATATTTCATTTTCTCAAGTCAAAACATATAAAACTCCCTTTAACTTCACTCCCTCTTGTTTTTTCAGTTGACAGAAGTGTCAACATATTTCAATATTATTCTTTAAAAAGTATAATAATAATGTTATTAATGTGATTTAATTAAGTTACTGTCTTGTTTTCGTCAACTTAACAGGGGTGTAAGTATAGTGAATGGCTATTCCGATTAAAATTATGACCAATAATAGTATCAAACATTAGTTACAGACAATTATAAACAATAAAATGAAGATTTAAGTAAATGCAATAAAACTCTTCCAGCACTCATGAGGGCTAAACACAGACTCTTTAAGCACCAGCACATCCTCATAGTATAATTACATCATGCAGTAACCTCTGACACAAATGAAATGAAAACTGTCCGACGGACCTACGAGGCCAAAAGAAATCCTCGTCCACTGACTGCGAACTCCACGGCTAGAAATCACCCCTCAAATTAGAGATTTGTAGAGAGTAATCACCAACCACTCAATCACTCTCACCCCAAACAATGCTGCGAGAGGTAGCAGCCAAGCACACTCATTTTAAATCCAATGTGCTAATACAGCCTTTGCAATGTGAGGGCAACATCTTAATCTCTTACCTCATTAAGCCGTATAATGTGCAATAAAATTCTCATTCCAGGCACAGAAGCTGAGCGCGTCACCTCCGGAGTTCGGCGTTGCTGCCGGTCGTAGTCATGGTAAAAACCCCACATGGGCAGCAGCAGTGAGAGCCTGCTGCATGAACAACATGCAGCATGTGGAGGACCATGCACCTCCACCACGGCTTAGTGTTAATACCTGGATAATCCTTTGTTATCAATTTGGGGATAAAAACACATAAGTAGAATGCCTGTTCGTAAATTATTTGTACATATTCATGATATGGACCCTCTTACCCTTGATATGCTCAAAAATTCTGAAACATGTCTACAAGGAACATTTCTTTTGCATTTTAAACGTGAATGCAGGGTTTAAGCTTTTGTGGATCAGGTAACCTGCTGGATACCAGACAGTCTCTCTGACCACTTGGTGGCGCTATTATCTAAATCCCTAAGATCATAAATGAATAAAATTATATCACAAAAATAAACTGATGGGGATTACAGCAGAACAACTAAATTATTTGGGCAAGAAATAATTACCTTTAAGATGCCTCAGTGCAACAACCTTAAAAGAAAAATGACAATTCGGACCCAAAAGTGGAGCCTGTTGACTATTAATGGTGACTAATTAACTCTTTAGGTCAGTAGGTAATGGTCATTTGCTCAATCATCAGGTCAATGGTAGTTTTTCAAGAAACTCTACAAACCATTACATTATATACTCTTAATTCTTTTAACTGTATAAATTTATTTAATTCCATCCAACACCGCCTTTACTTTAAAGATATCATGGCACAGAGGCCACTATGTTGCTAAACAATATGTGTTCTCACCAGATGATATACTGGTGGTTTAACAGATTTTGCAAGTTACTATGATTTACAATCAGAAATGTATATGTGCAAATTATGGACATACTATAGAAGCATGTGTATATTTACTACAAGAGGAGATCCTGTCCTGTGTTTACTGTAAGAGTCCTCAGTTCGCTGAAGCCACAAGCACGTCTTCTCAAACATTAGGAAGATGTTTCAGGGGTGATTACTGTGAAAGGACTCTTCATTAATCTTGTGGATGGTTGTCTTTTGCTAACATCAAAGAATCATCATCAAAGAAACCCAAAAATCAAATACTGAAATGCATTGCGGACGCACGATGTCAGAACTTATTTGAGACACTTCTTTTCTCGCATAACGGAGCGATTTTTCCGTCGTATCAAACTAAAGCCTCTCATCAGTCACACAACAACAACAATTCATCCTGAGATATGGAATCACTTGTCAAATATAATGCATTGGGACACAAACGGGCCAACTCATCGATCCACTCCCGAGGGTGCTTTAAATTGTCCCACTCCCACTATACATTATAGCAGTAACAGCAAGAGAGAATGAGTCGAGCTGGGAGCCTCCATCCACCATCCTTATCAGGGAAACATCCCCAATATACTCCTGTGATGGTAATTAACAGGCAAGATTTTGGATCTCACACTATATAGGGGACTACAGACAGCTTTTAGTCCAGATGCCGTAGATTTTCCCCGCTTGCACCGCCAACACTCTCCCCAGGGCTCTGCCTGCTCCAGAAATTTCTGTAGGAATGCCTACTCTTCTGCTCTGTCAGTCCCAATGATCTTCAGGAGGAATGGCCCTGAGGAGATAAGGCAGCCGGACAATGAGCATGTCCACCTGGCAAGGAGAGATGCTCCATCACAGGGCCGAGGGTTACTCAGGTGTCAGTAGCTCTCCTGGTCCGTTACATTGAAGTAGTGCCATATCCTCAATGGTCCCTGGCAGATACAGAAGACCTCCTGGCACAGTGACTTTGCTGACTGCAATGTCTGATTTTAGACTAAACTAAGTGTCCAAAATTAAAGCTGCACTAAGCAAGAATGTTATGTAGCAAGGACACGCGGTGTCATGATGTGAAGCACCTGAAGCTGGGCCCAAGATAGCTGCAGTGCAAGCAGCTTGAAAATAAAAAGTGTAAATCAGCAGTTAATGGCCACAAATATACCACCAACAGAAACATCAGTTTAAAATGACCAATGGAAATGTGTCGGTGTGCAGCGTCTAAAGATTAAGGTCAAAATAACAAACAGGAAATAAAGTTTTTAACTGCAGTTTTTGTGTGTGTTTATGCAGATATGTGCATGGTTGCATATTTTACTTTATTAATCCTCTAAATAAAGGATTTTTAACACGAATATGTCCTCTGAAATGCAAATATTTAGTTTGAAAAGGTGATATAGACACTACTGCAAAGCAAACAAGAGCATTTATGTTCAGAATATTTATACAAATTCGACACTAAGACATTATTCATATACATGTTAATGTCTGTGATTATTACTCGTTAGAGTGGTATTATGTACACAACAGAACTACGTCACAGACATTCATGTTCAAAGAGAATTAAAATGAACAAATAAATATACGAAATAATCAAAAGTTGTAGAAAAAAAAACAGTCAAAGAAACATAAATTCACCTACAAACTTTAAAGGAAACATCTGATGTTTCAAAGCAGCAGAGTGATGTTTATTTTCTATTTACCGCAGTTATATTACAAAAAGTAAACCTCATTTATTTGGTGGTACAGGTGTTAACACAACCTTTGGTTTCCTGCAATACAGTATCATGCAATAAGAAAATGATTGAATGTGGGTGGAAATACAATGTCTATAAATAAACTGACACTGTGGTTAGTTTCCATTTCTGGAGGTTGGCAATACTGAGGGTGCTGTATGTGATGTTTATCATCAATTACAGTAACAGATAACAGTAAAAGATTGTGAGTGAATTTAAATGTAATGTTTTAAGTGTGTCTACAAAATATGGTCATATGTATCTCAAATCATTTGATCAGATTTCATTAGTCACAATATAATGTACAGTTTTCAAGTCTGATACAGTCAGACATGCTTCTGTCTACTCCTGTAATCTGTAAGCTGTGTCCAACATAAAACCTCTCACAAGAAGATCTATGGATTTCCAAAATGTGACGTCGTTGTTGTTGAGTTTTCCAAATGTTTCCCTTAAAACCCCCACCCACAAAGTGCCATTTAGGTCCATTATTTTTTGAGTGAAGGCAGATTTATTGACTCCAACATATCCAAGACTCAGCAACTCCCACAAAAAAAACAATCTAGATGTATCAACAGCACCACTAAGTTAAAAGGAAATATATATATTTTTTTTTTATTTCAGGGGGAAACTGTCCCTGTCAGAATGAAATACAAATTCTCCTAAAACTCGTGAATTGCAGTGAGCATATGCTCTGTCTGGTGAGAAATGGACCCGCCAAGTTAGATTTTTCTCTTGGAGAGGTTTGGTGCTTTTAAGTTCAAGCTGACATTTAAAAAACTTTTTGATGCTCTTTTATGATGTGACAGGTTCGTCACTCACTCTCTTGTGATTTGCCAACTGGAAAAATGTCCCCCGCTAACATGACGGTAGTTATCTGTCCAGACAGAGGAGGGAAAAAGAAGATTAGATACCATTTTGTGTCCAGCCAGCAGAACGGGGCAGTTTGATACAGAGCCATTGTTTTCCTTTAGGATTTAACTGGCTCGTCATCACAGCATGCAGCAGCCAGGGGGGAAATTTTAATACAGACACTCCAACAACTGTATATTACTAGGCCATTTAAATGGTAATATCATGATTTTTTTGCGAGTATGTTTTTTATTTCTCAAACAAAGACTTATTGTGTTTTAAATCCCTATTGTTTAATTTTTTTTCCAAATAGCATCATCTAATGAAATTACAAAATCACCAAAAATTCAATCGGAGCAAATATGTCCCAGTTGAAATTCCCTGTTACACTTCATCGCAACCAGAGATGCTCACATGTTTGCCTTTGAAGATCAAAAACTGAAACCTAACTTTGACCCAGGGGGCACAAACAAACACCTAAGGTGTGTTAAGATGGTAAGCATTGATGCAAAACAGCACCAGGATCCAAGTTTTCCTTAAAGGACTCGCTGCACAAAAAGTGCCATTCTATCTTTTAACTATATTCACTGTAATGTACCTTTGCCATTTAACAACGGATGCTCCACTGTTCCTCTGGCAACACATAAAATGTCACCTGCTTGATTCACAGCAGAGTAATTAGGTGCATAAAAGCAATGCACCATTTTTTTTTTTTTTTTAAACTCCACTGCCACCTTTTTTTCAGGACACTGCCAGTCTAGTAACTCTGCTATAATCAGTAAAATTGAGCTCGGAGCGATATTCTAAAAGTTGTGGCCGAGCCGGAGTCGTTGCGATCCTTTTTTCCTCGGTCTGCGAGGAGCTGGTGTTGCTTAAATCACACCAGATGGCTCAAGAAGAGACACAAGGAGTAGGTAATCTGGATTTATGACCTTGCACATATGCTGAGTGCAGGGGCATCTGCTGTGATGAAAATGGCAGCTATTTTAATGAAAGCGGGAACTTTGTGCTAAGTTGTCATCAAGTCGGGGCTGTAAAAATTACAGCACATTACACCAAGGTTACTCCTGAAACGACCCTGCGCCTGGCCTTGCAATTATAGAGCGGCTTTGAATCACTCACAAAAGGATCTAGACACTTTTCTTGAACCCCTGAGAACACACAAAAAAAATGCAGGAACTAATAATAAAAAATCATCACAATTATCATCATTTCCGTTCATATAGCGGCAGCAGCAGCTTGGAAAGGCTCTTTGTAGCTGCTGTTGCAAGTCTTCCAAAGGTATTACTAAGACTCTGTCTGTGGATGCTGCTTCTTTACTCAGGCGCAGATAAACAACTGTCAGGTGCTGTTGAAAGAGAGGGAAAAGTGATGATGGAGAGACAGTGGAGATAGTACAATGCGTTCTGTGGAGGCGGCAGAAACAAACAACATTTGCTTTGAAATAATAAAAAAAAAGGAAATCAACAAAAAAAGCCATTTAATCTTCTAAGTCACGTTCAAATTTATTCTCTCCCAATGCAAAGCCACTTTTTCAGCAATTTTCTTAATTATTTTTATTAAAATGTATTGTTTTAAGTCCTGTGTGTGCTCATTTAAGTCTCTGATTGTTGCTTATGCTGACTTTAAGGTCGTGACAGACGGCCCGGTTCAAAGATCCGGCTGTTTCAGCAACATTTTCTTGAGTTGCACAGAGGCCACGTCTGCCACGAGTCGGAGCCGAACTGATTTATTTCCCTCCATCACCTCAGCGTGGCCGCCGTGCTCCTTTTCTCGCTACAAAGTTGCAATTTGGTACGACAGCCGTAACACGTAATCCTTACACGGGGATGACGAGGGAGTGTAAGTCATGTCACGTTGACACTGAAATAGAAAGTGAATCAGAGGCCTCCTGATGAGGATCTCGCATGCAGAATAACAACCTGTTCTGCAGGGGAACTGACAGCCACGCCGGTTAAAATATATAATGACCACTTTGCTCCCGTGAGAGGACTTCAGGTCTTTTTATACCTAATGGAAATCTTATTTTCGTGTAAAAAAAAAAAAAAAGAGCCTCAGTAGTTAGACAGCTCTTTAATGCACGGCAGCAGAGAGGACTGTGAGCTCTCATTTCGTCCATTCGAGTTGTGCTTAAAGCTCAGGCATTATGACTAATTTGTCGTTAAACGATTTGAGCACGAAACAGATTCGGTTGTTTTCCTGCCCCCTCATCAAGGGAAGTGACAAACAGAAACAACATCATCCGTTTGATCTGCGGTTGTTTGAATCAGAACGGGGGCGCTTCAGACAGAACAAAGCCAAATCCTCATTAGTGATCTCTGCTGTCAGGCTCAACAAACTCATTTCCCACAGTAACCGGTGTGCTGGTCTGTTAAGTCCAGGCTGTTAGGAAAAAATGGAAATATAATGTGTTTTTTATTTATTATATTTCATTTTCACACCTTTCAGCATAACAGCTTTGTTATAGATTCTCTGCAAAACAGACTGACCTCCTACATCTGGACTCCCGGTAAACTAATCGTCTCTTGAACTGTTATATTTCAAGTGCGGCGCAGCATACGAAGGACATGATGAATGAATGAAAGGATGTTGATAAGACACCTGAAATTATTTTTTTTCTTGAGCAAAGATAAGGGTCACACTGTGTGCAATAACTTTGCCAGCATTTTCAATTTTCTTCAATAACCTTTTTTTTTTTCTTCCTCTTCTTTGTTTTTAAATTCACATGCTCCCCTTTGCCAAGGCTCACTTGCACATTTTAGCTTGATTTTAACATAAAGGTCATACGTAGACCAGACTGATGTTTGGAGTAATTTAATTTATAAAAGAGCATTTTTTTATTTACTGTGTCATCACTGGCACCAATGTCAAAGAAAAAAAATTACAGAGCGAGGAAGTCTGCATATGTAGGAGGTTAAAGTAGATGGAAGGGTCAAACACACACAAGGGACACGAACACTTACTGAAATTAATCATTGACCTATTATAATTCACTTCTCAAAGTTAGCATAAAGAGTATATTAAACTAATTTAGACAGGTGTTTAATGCAGGTGTTTTTTCTCCAATGTCATGATGTTTTCCTGAACCTGAACAAAAACAGTTTTGTCAAATAAACCAAACCAAAACGTGACTATTTCACAACGTTTATGTGGCACCCTGGGCATGTTCAAATTGTGTCCAGAGTTGTTTCTTGTTTGTTCTTGTGGTTTACTTGGTCCCCCCACCGTTATTTTTCTCGTTGTTGTGGGTCGAGGCGCTTTGTGTCACTGGCTGGGGACTCGCCTGCTTCACCTGTAGTTATACCCACTTGCGTCCGAAGGCGTCAGTGTCGGTTTGGATGATGAGGCTGTCTGGCGCTGTAGTCCTGTCGTAACAGGAAGTAAGCGCAGTCCGAAAGCGCTCTACGATCCAGATAGCAAAACAAACACGATACTGATGAGAGACTTTTTCTATGTTTATGTTACAGGTGAGCACAGTGCAAAAGCGCCTCACACAGTTATGTTAAGTTCATTTTTAAGATGTGGTGCCATGTTTTTATGTTTACCGTGTAGTCCAGGTCCATAAATAAAGCATCTAATTATCGTTAGCCTCCGCTGCTAATATAGCGTGTTGTGTCAACTGTAGCGTCATTGGAGTAGACGAATTATATGAGCAGCTGGAAATATGGAGTTTATTGTGGTGGATTACAAATACCAAAACAAACACGATACTGACGAAAGACTTTTTCTATGTTTATGTTACAGTGTATAATAAAACCATTGGCGCCTGAATGGAAGTCTCGTCATTACACTAGTGTAACATTTACCCTGTTTGACTTTGTTAGCAGGTGATAAAAGTCACCTGACTTTTTCTGTTCCTACACATCAAACTCAAAGTAAGGATAATGTTCTTGTGAAAAGCATGAAATCATGACCTGACATGCGAGAAGTTCTTAAAAGTGGTGTCCTATCAACATCCCATCCCATGATCGCACTGCAGTTTTACATGCTGACTGCAAAAAACTGTGAAGTTACATACATTTGATCTTAAACCCGAAATATTCAATTGTCTTCACTCATTTCTCTTCCTGGAGGGGAAGAAATTCGTGGATTTCCTGTTGTCTCCCCAGGTTGCAGACGTCTAGTCATGGCTGCAGGATTGGCTTTTAACACTTTTACCGATGTTGTTGTTACAAGCTTCCCCTCGCTGACTTGGAAGAAAACAACAACAGTGGCCCCAGTTTCCACTCTGTAGCTTTTACACAGAACAGTGAAGGGCATTAAAGGTGCAACATGCTCACCTTGAAAAGTGAAAGGTGTAATAGACTCGATCAAATTTGTTACTTTTGAAACTCAGTTAAATTACGATTTTGTTTGTTTGTTTGTTTGTTTGTTTTGTTTTTTATGGTTGTTTTTGTTCCATATGACCTCCGAGAACCGGCTCCACGTTCTTGGGGCTCTTTTAGGATTTACAACACTTCGGGATCGCATTTTTCTGAGCAACACAGCGCATTGGAGTGTAAATTAAGGTGGCTCAGTCCGGTCCAGCTGACAACACCTTCACACCTTCGCCCTGAAATGTGATCCAAAGATGGCGGGTCGTGAATCTTTTTCCGATGAATACCCTTGGTCTTTTCAATTCTACCAAGCCTTCCCCCAGTCAGACGTAGTTTATGTGACGATGCTGCGGGAACAACAAACTTGGATAGGAAACGTGCATTTCCCTGACGCGGAAAAAGACCCTGATGTCATCCTTTCAAACCGCACAACTTAGTCATAAAACCTCCGGATGCAGCCGTTCGTCTCTATTTTGCAGAGCTTGAGAATGTAATTTTGATGCTTCTAATTCACTATGTCCAAATGGTAGCCAAGTGTTTAAACATTTTGTAATTTTATTTTTCGAAAGGCTGGCTTACTAAGATTGCTTCAGCCACTTAGAGCCTGTCAGATATGCTTCTTTCTTTATCCAATGATGAAAACAGGCGACTGTGAAACCAGATTTTTAGCCTCGTCTTGCATCCACGCTGGCTCCTTCTTTTTCTTTTTATTTCTTCCTTTTTTTTAATTTCAATTTTTGCTCCCCACTTCTGTATTTGGGATCAAAAATCCCTTCACAAACCCATGTCCTAAGCTGTCATGGCAGATCCTTTCCTCTTCTACCCTCTCTGAAGTGCAATTAGCATTGATGAAGCTCCAAAGCAGGTTGTGTAACTGACAATCAGCCGGAGCAAAGCCAATTTGATTTAACTGGTTAAGATTTATCTGCGATTTATCTGTGCGTCTCAAGACACCCTGGCTTTGACTCTGGCATTTCTCTCCTCCAGTAAAAGCCACACACCTTAATTGATGAGATAGTCGCTGTCTCAAACATCCAGGGTATCAGCTGTTCACTCCCAGCGTGAGTTTACACGCTGAATACAAAAGGTGATGACACCTCTCTCCTAATATTTGGGCAACAAGAGCAGCATATGCTTGAAATTCGCTGTAAAAGGCTGAACAAGCTGGCAAACGCGTGTGACCCAGTGGCCCCGGCTGCTGCAAGCCACAACAGCGATCACACGGCTAAATTACAGCCTGATGCAAACTGATCTAACCTCCCTAAAGGGCCTGACTTTGTATTGACGATTTGCTAATCGAATCAGAGGACGGATTATGAGCTGAACATCTGGTCTTTATAATAACGCTCATTATTAAGCTCTGCCGCGCGCCAACAAGTGGACCGTTTAAGCACCTGCGTCGCCTGGGTTCACATCCCGACGTCACTTCACGCGCTTGGTGTTTATGATCCACAGCACGAGAGAGTCACGTACTCTCCTGTCACTTTGTCTTTTCTTTACCCTCTGATGTAATTTACTTTTTACATATGCATCTCCAGGTAATGAATAGAATATTTCATTTCTTTTTTTTCACACTACAGGAGATGGGGCGCTTCAATCTCGCGGCTGCCGAGATGGCTGGCCCCTAGGAGAGCTTATCAGCACTGATGTATGAACTTCAGTGTAACTTAATGAAAGTAATTTTTTTCCCCCCCTCGCTCCTGTGCAGCACGTAGCTTCATGGCGTTACGCTCCGCTCATCCTCAGAATCACGATTCCTTACATGCGAGGGCCTCCCTTGAAGGGGAGAGGTATCAACTCTTAATAAGATACAGTATGAGCTTTTCCCTCTAAATAGCCATTAGCAGCTATTTTCTTTGAAAGCAGAGGATTGCCATCTGTGAAGACATTAAAATGTTGTTTTTTGTTTTCCATTTAAGGGCAGAAAATAACCGAACATATCTGAGGGCAACAAAATGTGACACATTTTATAGTCATGCGCTGATTAGATTTCTCTGTTGCAGGGACAGTGGCATTTATATTGCAAGCACAGATTTCTTAATTACTTGTAATCGGTTATAGTGAGCAGGCATCACAAAGCTCTCATATGTACAGTAAATATGACTTCATTTCCGATCGGCGGCATAAAAACAAATCTTACAGAGGTTGTAATGTTACATCGCTAATTACCTCCAGATGAAATAAAGATTTAGAGTAATTACATTTTTAGTGCTATGTTCTCTTTTTTTAGCGTCAGCAGTGCACACTGACAGTCATGAGGGGACTTACAGCTGGGATTACCAAAGTAAATCAGAAAGCTTCTTAGCCCCAGGACCTGCGACAGCGCTAGCATACTGAAAATTAGTGTTTGCTTGTGTGTTTGTGTGCGAGTGAGTGAGAAAGAGGAAGAGAGAGATTGGTTTTTTTTTTGTTTTGTTTTGTTTTGTTTTTTTTGCTGGAGAGACGCATACTATGAACTCAGTGGGACGGCTCTAAATGAGAGCGGTTGTTCTGCAGGATTGTTCTATTAATTCATCTCCTACTGATAGATGCCATCTCACGCCACAACACAGAAACCACAAGCTGCTCTGTTTACAGATTGTTATATCAAGAGGTCCTCTCTTTGGTTCGCTCCTCACATATTTTGGCTCTCGTCCCCAAAAACTTACTAATTGCTTAACTGTGCTGTTTCTCTAATATCATCTTGCTACCCTTTTTTTTTTTTTCTTTGCTTTTAAGGGGGAAATAAACAAATAATGCACATCTTGCGCTCTCACATAAAAGACAGACTCAAAACAAGCAGCTTTATGAAGTTCATTTTTGAACTTGAACACTTTAAAATGCACTTTGGAGGCTGCTATTGATTCATTTTCACTCAGTTTACCAGATAATGACCCAGTTTCTTTGTCTTAGCTGAGCAACTTGTTTATTGTTGTTTTTTAAGAATATGCCTGGCTACATGTACATGGTTAGACTTAGACTTCCTTTATTGTCATTTCTCAAATTACACAGCATTGCATTTGGGGAACAAAATTTCGTTGCATTGGCTTCCCAAGTTGTATCAGGCAGTGTTTGGGAGGAAGGACAATACAGCAACTCTGTGGCTATATAAATATATAAATACAAGTGCAAAGAGCTATATATAGACAAGTGCAGATAAACAGTGGCTATCAGTTATAAAGTGACATAATGACAAGATATTTACATGGAATATTGCACGGAGCAGAGTGGCAGCGAGTTGAATTATTGCACTTCAGTGGTAGTTTTGAATATAAATAGATAAATACACAAATAAATAGATAAATACACAATAGCTTAGTATGTGAGAGCCAATATTTGTGTTGACTAGATATAATATATGCAGTACAATAACACATATACATGTTTGCTTCAACTTGTTTACATTTGTGGCAAATTTGTTAAATTATAGGTCAAGATCTGAGATTGTAGGGAGTGTGGTTTCATTATACTGGATTTAATAGGCTTGTCTGTTCGGCTAACATAAAAACAATATAACAAGTCACTCTTATTTCAGAAGTTTAACATTCTGATCCAATTTGAACGCCTGATTTTGTCTGATTTGCTAATGTTGCTGCAAATGGCTCTGTACAAAAAGTGTGTGTAGCATCTTTATGAGATACAGAAGAGCCTGACAGTTTTGTTGTCAGGCTGCTTCCCCGCACCCATTCAGTTATCATACACTATAATCAACAAAAGCCCATCAACAAACCAACTAACCAAATCAGCACAGGCTGCGGCTGCTGTTGTTTTTGGGAGGCAGGATTACTCAGCTTCCATAACAGTTTGGAGCCATAAAATCCTCAGTGAAAAATGAGAAAATGAATGACCGATGTGGCCAGAAGGCGCGACCCTCATTGGAGTCGTGTGGCATAGCAGATGATCCCCATCATCTTTCTCCTGTTAGGGTAATAGGAGTCGGTGAGTCACTCTGCATCGATTTGCTCTTTTCTGAGCTTCGTCTGCGCCACAATCAGGTCTGAGAGGCAAACAGGTCCTCTGTCTCTCTGATTGTTGTCTAAAGACAACAATCTCCCATCTCTCAAATCACCTGAGTGACCAACCATTTGTTGTCATTTTCACCGGCGTGGAATGATTTGATTTTGTGGGACCACCCTGGCGCACTGTGCACTCTGAATCATCATAATTCCCATGTTTGTGCACTCAAAACCACACGACCGCTGAGAGGAATCCAAACCGGAGCACATTAGCATGAGAGGCTGAGGTTTTTCTCTGGTGCCACTGTGGTCTGATGAGACTCGCGCTCTGACAGCCCGGGGCCTTGAGACTGAGCTGAGGTCTTATTGACATGGAGCACGGGGCTTTGCCGTGACCGCCACCGCGGCGGCCGCGCTGATCCACCAACCCCGCCGCAGACACACAGATGCCAATGTTTAAGATCACAGCAGGAGAGTGGAAAGGGCCAGATAAACCAGAGCCAGGGAGCGACAGAGAGGCCACACTGAGAGGAAACTTCTGTTTTAATTCCCTCCCTCAAGAATTAAAATTCAGACAGAGAGACTTAGGCCATTTCAGATGGTTGACTTAGAAAAAGCTACGCCCGAAAGCTATGCAAGCATCTGAATTTTGCCACACGTATGCCATAAGAGGTTAAAACAAAGAAGTGTCAAGCAATCCAGTCTTTTTAGACTACGATGAATCCACATTTGCAGTTCAGGACATACAGTGGTATGGATTTTTGACTCTCCCACACATAAACGCTGCCCATTGGACCTAAAGTTTGCAAAGAAGGTTGGAGGTCAGCCAGCAAAACAAACACAAAACCAAAAAAACAAACAAAAATAACACTGCTGCCTGCTGAAAATAAAGGACATTATATGAGTTTTTATATGAGTTTATTCCTCAACAGCATGCAGGATGTCAGCCTCCTTCAGTGCTGGATTTCACCTCCCTTGACATATGCAATGCACACTGTGGCTACAAAAGGTTGCTGTGAGAGACAGTCAGATAAAAAAAGCAACGGTTAAATATGTCATTAGCCTGCTGTGGCATCTGTAGTAATCAGCAGAAAAGGGGACAAGTATGTTGTGATTGCACGTTTGTGCCGTTACTATGCCCACTGTTGACAAAATGTCAGTGAATGTAAAGAATAAATAGCTGAAATGCTTCTTTATAAACAGCTAACTGCAAATCTGTAACATGCCTGTAACCAGCGTTAATAAAAACCATTGTAATCTGATTTTTCTATAAGTTTTCTTCTCACCAATCTCCTTCCTTTTTTAAAAAAAGTATGGCTAAAATAACTCCGTTCACATTGATGTCGGCAGTATATCTCTCCCCCTCCTCTTCAAATTACCCTCCTCTCAACTAACTCATTTACTTAATTAATTTCTTTAAAGAAAATAGCATTAGTATTTTATATCTTAGCAGCCAGTGAGACGTAAAAATGAGTTGTTATTAATTTCATATTTTATATTAAGTCTTTTTAAATTGGGATTTACTGCCTTACTTTTCATCTTCAACTTACATCTCTCTTCTAGTTTTATTGTAAGTGTAATTATATTAGAGGAGATCCGACGTCACCTGAATGTTTTTTCTTGTTATTTGAAGTACAAATTTAGCACAAAACAAAAACAAAACTCTTCACTTAAACATGAGTATAACACTTAATTTAAGCATTGTGTCTCTCCCAATTCCAGTCACAGGTCATTCTGGGAAATGTAGGAAATCACTAAAGGGAAACGGGAAAACAAATACGGAAGCCCCAAGCGGACATGGTTTAAATTTTTTTTTACAAGCCGTTTTCTCGAGATAACAAGATAATATCTCATTATCTCGAGAAAACAAAGTTCGTTTTCTCGAGATAACGAGATAAACGGCTTGTAAAAAAAAAAAATTAAAACATGTCCGCTTAGGGCTTCCGTACACAAACAAACTTATAAAGTCTGAAAATTTCTTGGGCAAATGGATCTTTTGGTGCTTTACCAACAGTTAGACGTCACACTGTAAAAGTAAAGCAAAGCTTGAGTTTGAGGTTCTCACATTCACTTCTCCTTGTTATTATTTCCACGACAACAGCGCTGCGAAAACATCTAAGAGCACAAAGGATCAGAAAGATGGCAAGAGCTCAAACAACTTCTGTGAATACACATTTCATAATCAATTTCATCCGCTTTTATATTCAAATCAGCAATAACATTTGCCCACATATTAAGTCGAGTGATTGAATGAAATCTGCGGTCATACTGAAGAATCTCTGATGTGCTAAAACGATGACGACGCCTTTCTGCCTGTTGGGAGGAGCAACATTTCCCATTAGGATGTGCTTGCTCTGTTTCACTTGATTTGATTCAATATGCAAGGTCCTTTGAGAAATCAGGCAGCCGTAGGGTCTGTGTGTGTGTGTGTGTGTGTGTGTGCCGCCGTAATGTGGGCCTGAATATAAAAGCGTGATTATGAAGAGGGTAATACAGAGAACAGAGCAAAAGACAATATCTATCTATCTGTCTGTCTGTCTGGCTATCTGTCTGTCTGTCTGTCTGTCTGTCCGTCTGTCTGTGCCCTTCTCCTAACCCTAACCCTAATAGCTCTTATAGACTGTCAGAAGGAAGTGATGGTAATGGCTCTTGTTGTTGCTAAGTGACTACAGAAAACCTTTTTGAAAGCATTTTGCTCTTTTAGTTTTTTCTTTCTTTCTTTCTTTCTGCTGTAGTTTTTGTATTCAGTCAATAAACGCTGACAGCTGACACTCTGTCACTCGGTGTGTTCAGATGGGGCTGAAATTTCATGCCAATGCCGTTTCATATGTTCACAGATGTCCGAATGGTTGAATCTATTTTAAATGGCATGACACTAAAAAAAAAAAATGAAATTAGAGCTGTATTTATTTCATTCATTCAGTTTTCTCTTCATCGATCTTCATTAGATGACTGAAATATGGCAACACTATGATGAGAGACTAAAAAAATAATGAATTCATGCAGTATTAATTGAACTATAAGGAATGTACAAGAATTAACAGTAGGACTATTTCATATTTTACGGAAGCCCTAAGTGGACATGGTTTATTTTTCTTTTACAAGCCGTTTTCTCGAGATA
>JAPZDY010000013.1:3327442-3348485 GCA_029783645.1 Ctenochaetus hawaiiensis | reverse complement strand
CCCCCCGTCTCGCAGTGGGCAGAGGAACCAGTTCAAGGTGGAGCCAATACAAGACGAAAGTCCCAGGAACTGATGAACCAGCAGAGTGCACATTAACGTTCCACAAAGGGACGACGCAGATTAGTTCTGAGAGAGGACGACCGCAGCGAAACTCGAGGTGGGAGAATAAGTCATAGCTGATTGCCTATTTTAAATTAAAGTCAACGTCATAACCCACTCTCCATGCAAAAAAGTTGTGAAATAAGTTAATTACTATCCTTTTCCAGTTTGTTTTAGTTCCTTTGGATATCGTTTTTTGTATTTCTTTATTAGTACACAGCTAAAGTGCACTCAGCAAAAACATCAAAACAAGTTGGTTAAATTCTGGAGGAGGGGAAATCTGAATACACAGAGGGGTGAGATTCCCCTCGGTGATCAAGTGGTTTACAGTAATCATGGAGATTTGATAAATATAATCCCACGAGGAGCCTCAAGCCTGTAATTTGGTTGTAATTTGCACCACATTTGTGGAGGAGGACAGATGTCCCCTGATAATAATAATCCCCTCGATAATCAAATACTTGATCATTTTATCCATTTATGTGCTGAATTTATCTGTTAATTTATTTGTTTACTGGGGAGGTGGGGGCAAAATACAAGATTTCCGCCTTTTGCCATTAAAATAACTTTGTTGTAAAAGTTTTTTGTTTGTTTTTGATTGTTTGTTTAATCAGATATGACAATAATCTTGAGGAACCTGCATAAAGTTAATGATTACTGACACAGAAATATACTTTGACTAAGTTTACATAAACAAAATATTCTTATTGCATAAAAAAAAAATCAAAAAATAAAAGAAATATCCCCTAATATTTCTGATTACATGCAGCCTTGTTCCCCAGTTGACATAATAACATGTGTTATGTCCTTGTTGCTTCGTCTCTGAACAGGTTTTCCATCTGTAAATGCAGCCTCTCTGCCTCTTGCACATCTTTGTACAGCCATTTTTTCAAGGTTAGCATGATTGAGACACACATCTCCAGTATGCTGTTAAATAATATCAGCATTGCTCACAGGTCAAACGTTGAAAATCAATTCCAGAATATTTCTGTTAGAAGGAAACTTGTGGAAAACAACCGTTCATGTAAACAAAGTTCACGTCTGATTGATCTTAACTGATCAGTAAACTAAAGTCTGATTATGAAGGAAGCGCCGCAGACAGGATCTGTTAATGGCTGGATGTGAAAGAGCAACAGCGTGTCGTCTTTAACGAGCTCTAATTGACCGGTTTGTGAAATCGCCAACCTTCACACGATGAAAGGTGCTTTAAAATCCTTTGATGTTCTCTTTTTTTTTTTAGCTTTCATACTTGACGTTAGAGGTCGGGGGAGGGGCAGAAAAGTCACAGACATCACTCAGCGGTCAGGAATCGCCTCTGAAACGCCCGATCCAGGCCTTCATCTGATCCTAATGAGCCGCACACTAATGAAATATGAAAAATGGCCTCCCACTTAATACCAGGATGCTCGGTCATTACCCGGCTTAAATGTCAACAACAACACAAAACTTTATTTCCTTTTTAATTTTCTTCTACAACCCTGTTCACCGACTGTAGGAAATATTCAATCTCACCTTGACACCAACGACACATTATATTAAATCCAGAAACTGATGGGTGTAGGAAAGCCAAAGCTCACAGTTTTCTATCTGCGGGTATTTTATAACTCAAGCGTCTGTATCTTTGCTGTTTTCAGTCAGAAAGATGTTCCTTGTTCAAAATAAGCAGGGCATGGTGTTCCCTGCCACTTTCACTTAGACTCGTCTCTTCCTTCCCACTATGACTTCAGACACCTGAGTGAGACATTCACAATTCAAGTATCCTTTGGCGCAACCTTGGGGCCCGCACTGATGTAGCTTTTGTTGACAATGATGGATGCAGCCGTCAAGGAGACTGGCATGGTGGGCTAAATTAGATTACATTCAAACTATTTTTTTGGCCCTTTTCAAGGCTAATGTTGCGATGAGATGAGGCATATGTCGTGGGAATAGTCACATCTCAGAGCTGGAAGGTGACAGGAGCAGCAGAACTACACACTTTTTGCTGTTTGGCGCCGAGAGCTGATGTATTTAATAATTGACTGTTGATATTGCTGCTTAAGCTTATGTTGAAGTTTTTTGGCCCCGAAAGCTTCAGAAAGATGATGTTTGCGTGTTCAGCCTCACTGTGTCTTTGCTGAAAAGTCTAAATAAAAAAAAAAAAAAAAAAAAAAGTATCTGGTAATCTTATTATAATATTCAGAGTTTCCCTCTTGTATCCTCTGAAAAAAAAACATAATATGATGCATCTCTTTTGAAAGAATACATAATTAATTCAATTCTTTTAGGCTGCTCACCAGCTCCCTATGGGGACGTCGAGTGGTTTCAGTGCATTAACTACATCCTCTCTGTTCCATCGTGGCTACAGGCAACATCAGAAGATGGATCACAGACCAGACCACGGGGACTAAAGACCTCTGTGGGGTCTTAACCTTTGCTGAACTGAGGGCAAGGCCTCTAGTATTCAGAAAACCCCTGAGCACAAAGACAGAATTTAATTTAAAGCTCTTGAATCTAAATATGACTGACAGCACAATTTAATATAAGTCAGAATGATGTTCAGTTATTTTTTGATGCAGAGATCAAGCTTAGTTTAGATCCAAAGGTTTGGTTGCAGATCAGGCTTATTTTAAAGGATTAGTTTGGTTTATTTAAAGTGGAGTCATATTAGATTCTTATCCATAGTCAGTGTTTTAACTTCAGTAGATGACGGTCAGTTCACCCCAGTTTGAAGACATAGAAGGAGTACTGATACAGCAAGCTCAGAAATGTATATCTGTAGATGGAGTAACAGCAATAAGACACATTTTAGCCATCTGAAAATGCTCCACCTTAAAAAAAAATGTTTCCCAAAACATCTACTATCTATATGAGGGCTACTCTCCTCTTATAAAAGTACAAAATGATGTTACAAAATGATAATAGATGTATGTATAATGTAATTATCACATAATGAAATGATACATATCTGTCCACATTGAATAAGGGATTAACTGTCATTGTGGATTATCAGCTGTAGTCTGAAACTGCGTCATCATCATCGCATGTAATGGGTGTCTGATTCCCATTAAGAACTTTCATTCTCTAAAGAGCTGAATGCTACTCATGTTCAGCCTCGGTTAAGTGATGTGTGTGGAGAGGTGGAAGTAGTGTCAATGCAATGTGGGAGTTAGAAGAGGAGTAAGAGGCCACAGGAAAAAAAAAAAAAAGGAGAATTCAGTTTGTTATCATGTTATTATCTGTCCTTTATCTGTGTTATTATGCAAGCAGTGTTTTGGTGGCCTTTACCAATGTCAGCTTATCTGATAAGACCGGTTACTGCACAGAAGAATGGAAATTGCTCCCTTTCTCCCACAAGCATCACTCACATTTAGGTAATATTTCACTATCTATTATCAATGCCACATCTCAAATATCCACAATCAGCCGGTCCTGTAATTCACGAACATTATTCATGCACTCTCGCCGGTGCGGGAGAATCTGTGATGCAGTTTAGTGTCTCAAAACGGTGGGCAAGAAATCACAGTCGGTTTTTTTGCTCGCATGCAGGCGAGCCAACGGGCCGTTTAACAGGCTGCAAAGTTAGGCATGGTCACTACATTTCATTAAACAAGACAAGGTCAGCAGCCTGGGCAGAGGGATCTGTTTTACTGGCGTTCGAGGAACGCTGCGCCGCTAAACGGTAGTTGACCTTGTTGTTGTATCCTGACAGTCAGAGGCTCCCGTTCCCACCACGCCGCTCCACTGTGGGAGGAGCTGACATGCTACTAAGCCAAGATAGGAGATGGACTCCCACTGTGCATGCATAATGTCATGGTTTCTGACGCTTGATTAGAATATTATTAACTCCTCCAGCCTGACTCTGTCATGGTCAGAGTCTGCTGTTGCCCCGAGGAGACTCCCTCCCTCCCCCACCTCTCCGATCGAAGGGGTCCACATGGCCAAGTCAAGGGGGTCTGCATCTGGGTGGCTGATACAGGCAATTATGGCGGGTCATGTGTTAGGTCAGTGGTTAATCATGTCGCAGTGGCACCCGGGATCATTGTCATGTCTGTCAGGGGAGAATTTGGGAAGTGTCGATTAGCATCAGTGCATTTGACAAAGCCGTCAAACGGAGGAACTCTAAATGATTCACTTTTTCTGTTAACCCTTTACAGGGCTTTGAAATTCAAAATTTCAACCCTAGAGTGTTACTGGAGGATATAACAAGACTTCATTACTTTTGTGACATTTTAAAAAGAAATTAATTTTCGTGGAAAAAATCAAGGTCAATGAAATTCCCAAATCGGTTCCATCTACATCTGCATCTACAAGAAATACAAGAAAAACACTTGTGAAGTGAAAGAAACACATCTTTTTACAAATTAAAACATCGTTATTACAACATTATTAAATGAAAACATTGTCACAGTATACAATGACGTATACTGTGACGTAGAGTGATCTTCGCTGATTGGCTGGATGTAAACCACGTGCTTCCCGACCTCACCGAGAGGCGGGAGGGACGCCATTTGTAAGGGGTGCGCGAGTTACCGAAAACGGTTATTTGCCCAATAAAGGGTTGAGGAGGTTATGTGTTCTCTTCTTTTTTATCACTTTGTCTGCAACTGGCTGGTGAAAACGCTCTCAAAAGGCGGCGCTAACGAGAGCGATGCAAAACAAAAACCCTAAAATCGGTGAAACACAGCAGGACTGCGACACCAGCAGTGGCCATGCGTCTCCTTAACCTTGTAGAAAGAAATCTACTCTCCAGGATTTGACCGTCATCCAAACATGGACAGCATTAAGTCTGACAGTTTAATCTTGACCTTGGGAACACAGTTAAGGAAACAAACTCGATTCAGCGTGCCTTTAACTCCTTCGTTCTTGAACTCAACTTTTAAGCCAACATGAGCTGAAAGTCCTTTAAGTGCTTAAAGTAAAGCTGTAATATTAACAGTTTTATGACATTGTGTCAAATATACAGTGAAGACAGAAAGTCAAGTGGAGATGGTTTGGTCGTCAGCGTGAGAGTTTTTTTCCATCAGTATTTTGATGAAGTTCAGATGTAAATTATAATATTTAAAACATGCTTTTTTCATTTCTCCAAACTGCATCCTTCAATAATCTTCCGTCATTCTTTTTTTTGTCTTTTTTTTTACACCTCCTTTATGCCAGTGGAAAAAGACTTGTGGTTCATAACCCAACTAATCTCATTTTAAAGCGGGGTAATTGAACTCTCAATACTTCTGGGTCATGTGAGGGGATTAATAACCTTTTTGCTCATATTGGACATGCATAATATAGAGGCCTGACCTTCCTTTAACCTGTCTTTAGCAATAGGTGCAGGGTGTTCATTAATTAAATATAAGAGAGCTTAACTGCACGGCGAGCCCTCACGTTTGCTTTTTTTTTTTCCCCTCACTGTAAATGTTACGAGATCCCCAGTTAGTAATAAAAATAGTCTTGCTTTTTGTGTGGGCACCAATTCATTTATGCTCCCAAAGTACAAGCTGCAACACAGGGCTTATGATGATGAAAGGCGCTGGATCCTCCTCAGCCGGGAGCGTCTGTCTACTATTAAACCTGCACATTCGCAGCCTCCCATCCAAAATGATGAATTCCACTCGAAATCAATGTGTGAATCACACTTTAAAAATTAATGGCTGACTTGAATACAGAATCACACTTATCAAAAAGGTCGACACGAGTTGGATTATCTTGAAATGTTTACAGTATATAGTGACAGTAAAGAGAATGTTTTCGGACTGTGGCATATGGTGACAGGAAATGTGATCATGTACGCCGTTTCAGAAGGACTGTCTTCACACACACTCCGTCCTGCACCTCACATATAAAATAAAAACATTGATTTAGGGCTGTTCTTCTCTGAAGTCCATGTTTCCTTTTTCTCCACCCTACCTCTAAAATGTTATGGTTACTTCCTTCCACTGCCTTCCCTCCTTCAGCAGAGGTTATATTTTATCCACAAGAGAGGCATTATTTAGCATCTCCATCTCTGCTGTCCTCCTCCTCACAGCTCTCCTGACTCAGTGCCATTCTCCTTTGTCATTCTAATCTCTTCCTCTGGCGTTACTACTTTGTTTTGACCTCCAGCCTCTGTGTGTGTGTGTGTGTATGTGTGTGAGTGAAAGAGTGTGTGTCTTTCTGAAAGTGCACACATATTGGATTTGTAGCATTTGCTTTCATAGTCACTGTTAAAAGGCAAAAGGAAGAGGCAGGATGTTGATGGGAAGCAGAATTTGTTTTCCCATTCACAGCTTCCCATTCCTATTCCCTTTAAAAAAAAAAGGATGCGGATTCACATCTGTGAACACACATCTGTCCAATGCAGTGCCAACATGCGCACAAAAGATCAATCTCTGATACACAAATTAATCAAAACATATGCAGAGAAAACACATGGAAATATTCATTATCTCAATTTTTCAGCGGCAGTTTGCAACATTTTACACGTCCATGCAAAAACCGAGCGCTATTCCTGCGGTGCCAGTGATTGAACTTATGCACAGTTAATTAAAAGCCTCTGCAGAGTCTGATCTAAACACACACACGACCAGTAAACACTCGGTTATAAAGAGAGGAGAACTTGCTAAGTCTTGAGAGACTATGAAAATAGTGCTGCCGCCCACAGAAGCTGAAGATTTAATCAAGAGAAGTAGAAAGAAAAATACAAAACAAAACAATGCCGCCCACTCTGTTTTTAATTGACAAGTGTTTCTGCAGGAAGCAAAGACAGCTGGGGAAGAAAGCCGTAGCCACCACAAGGTCTTGCAGATTACCACTCCACGTTGGTTCTCCCGAAGGATCCGGTGCCTTCCAGAACGTGATGTAACAAGTTGTCGCCCAAATCACACGGATCGCCAAAATCACAGTGTGGCCACCAGCAGATAATTGCCATCAATATTTCACCCAGACGGCGACAGTAGGGCATGACCTGATGCAGCTCAGGAAAAAAAATCAAAATTTCTCGGCTCTGACAGATCATAACTCAGCTGCTTCAATCCATCACAGTGAAAGGTGAGACCCGCAGGGAAAGTTCCTGACAGGGTTTTGACTTATCGCTGTTTGTAAGGCAGCTTGTTGAGTTTGAGCTATTAGAAAGAGCAAGCTTTTTATTCGGGGGTCTAATGCATTTTGTATTTAGGTGACATCTTCGGCGCGGAGCTGCTCGGGTTCTTTCTCATTTCTCATCATGACGCAGGTAGCAATGATAAAACTTTGTTTGCAAATTACTTTTGATGCACACTCAGCTCCATTTATTCACTGCTTAATATAACGGCCCACTTTTTCTGTTGATTCCATGCAAAAAAGATGAAAATGTTTAATGCACAACTCAGTATGTAACTCATTATTAGTGAATCTTACATGAGTGATGCAGCTGCAGCCAATATCAATGCATGTACTTAAGAAAGAGGAAAACCAATTAAGTATATTAACTTTAAAAACTACACATGTATGTGATTCTCTCTGAAACCATGGGTACTTATAAGCAACAGTTACAACTTCAACACTTCTCTCCACAACTTCGTATTTTGGAACCTTGAACCTGCAGGAATTTGGTCCCAGTCACACACATGGGCAATAGTAAAGTCCAACACTGAGGTTTGGTGATCTAACTCACAGTTGGCAATCAAGTTGTTGTCTGAAGTTGTTGGAGAGGGTTGAGGTCACGACTCTGTGCAGGGTGGTCAAGTTCTTCCACATTAAACTGGGAAAACCCCTTTTCATGGGGCTGTTTTATTTGCAAAGGGATAATGTTGTGTTGAAATAACAAAGATCCATCTGCAAATTTCTTCCACGTAGTTTTAAAAACACCATCGTCTGAAAAATCTTTTATTTGATCATGAGCATCAGCATTCCCTACCTTAAAATACACTAAAGTATCTGTACATGGCGCCCACATACTTCTTGCCAAATAATGTGCAGTATGTCACAGTGTGCCGGCCAAATTGCATACAAATTACATCCAGAACATCACTGTGAGTGACAGTTGTGCCACATAATTTAATTGGACCCTGGAATTTGGTCAAATTACGATGCAAATATATTTTCAGATGGTATATCACAGCATTAAATCAAAAACCAGCATGTTCATGTTAGGAGAAAATTTAAACTCTGTATTGTTTGCTGCTCTTTAGATCACTGACTGGTGGAAAGATAATTTTAAAACTCTCAGCTTTGACCAGTTCATACCACTTTCCTTCCTTCCATGATGAATAATAAAGTGGATCTGACTGCTCTGCAAACATCCAATGACGTTACCGCTGTGACTAGAAAAGGGTTTTTCTTTTCCTTTTTCTCTTTTTTTTCAGTCAGAATTGCGTCAAAAGTTCTATAAATATACGTTGAATCACTGGAAACGTTTCTTTCATTTCTTCTTCTTCTTCAAAAAAATGGCTTAGTTTCTACACACATTCACACTCGAACAAAGCCTCTATATTTTAAACACACGGAGCAAACAGATCTATCTATACTCGGGTCAAACTTTGCTGTATATTCTCTTTTTTCTTATTCCAGCCGGTGGGAAATACAGAAGCTGGCAGACTGAGTGATTGTCACTCATCACACACTGAACTCCTGCAGTCAAGAGGCTCCCGAGTGGAATGAATCAACAAACAGAACAATTCTTCATCCAGATGAATATGCTTTTGTCCCTGCTTATGCTTTTTTCTTTTTTTTCTCTCCCACAAGTCCGTGTGACTTTTAGTTCTTCAATCATCCACTATGTGCATAATGTATATTATTGATTGTTGTTCCCCCACCAGGTTTAATTTTAAAGCAGCAGCCGGGAGATTCAGACGGTGAAACGACTGCAGATGCAACTCAGATCATAAATATGGTCGTAGATACAGTTCAAATGTACGGCTTGGCTTTAGTTTTTAGCTTTTTCCTGTATGTTTAAATCATATTTGAGCATTCAAAAGCAAAAATTTGTTTCTCTATGAGGTAGATTTTGTAGCAATTTCTTTAATTTCTGACCAATCAGAGGGTTTAATTTTCATTTTTACAACTAACATGCGGCACAACTTGAGTACAAAGGGAACAGTGTGTGACAAGTAGTCAAAAATACATAAATCGGTCTGTTACTATGATGGTTTTGTCCTTATGGCAGCAAAAATTGCCTTTTTTTTGAATTTTGCTATACAAATCAAAGGTTCTCACACAGGTAAAAATCTTTGGAAGTCACCATGGGTGCTCACTAATGGGTGCGACACCACGGGGTTAAAGCACAATCAGACTGTATAGCTCCACAACAACAGGTAAAAGATTGCACAATTTGGAGTCATAGCAGGGTGCTTATTCAATGCAAGGTGGCCATGGAGATGACAGCCCGGGAGCCCTGCACACAGCAGACCCTGCTGTCTCACAAACAGCTGCATCGAAATAGGATTGATAATCTTCCTTATGATTCTAGTTTGTTTGGATTTCACTGGAAAGAGAGCGGTGGAGCCTCCTAAAACACGAGCGAAAACGAAGTTTAAAAAAATTAAAATGCAAGTCTAATGATCGTCATGGACTGAATACAAAGCAAAAGTTCCTACCGTTGCTGCAATGTGAGACAGTGTTTTGCTTTCACTGTTGAAGGGCATGGATTTTTATGGCAGATTTTAAAAATAAAAGATAAAAATCAAAGCAACAGAGGCCGGGATACCCTGGCTCTGAATCCCTCATATTGGTTAAGCTGAACACTGGAAGCTCACTTTTACACTTGCAACTCCACAGCTTCTCTTATTGGACCCCCCACACTTTGAAAAATGCTGCATCTGTCAAAACTCAAAACAAAAATGTTCAAAGCTCCATATACAAATACTGAAGACTGAATGTTGTAAAATATTCTATGTAATTATTCTGATGCAAATGAATAAATGGTTGGAAGATACACTAGTTAATGCATGGGCAACACTTGCCTATTACCGTACTTTTCGGACTATAAGCCGCACCTGAATATAAGCCGCACCCGCAAAATTAAACAACTAAAACCACTAAAGTTGTCTTCTTCAGTGTCGGAATTTAACAGCCTCAGAATTACTTCGTCACACACTTTCTTCTTTATTTTCATTCATAAATTAGCCGTGTCGTAGTTTAAGCCGCAGGGTTCAAAGCGTGTGAAAAAAGTAGCGGCTTATAGTCCGGAAATTACGTATGTTAATTCTTACATAAGAGTGCAAAAGTTTTAAGTTTTGTTCAGCATCAGTCCTCTTTACAATGAGAATCAAACTCTTTTTAATGTAAAATGTCCATTCTAGTGAAATTATCATGATGGTGACCACCAAGAGAGTTAAAGAGAACCTTAAAAGAGAGACTTTTTTTCCTGAATAGCTGCAGAAAGAAACCTTTGCCAGATTGAATGTTTACAGCCGCTACAGTTTCAGTAGCTGCAGGGTCTGTATTTTTTTACCGGCATGAAATATATAAATAAATTTCGTTCCTCAGGTTTGTGAGGTAGCACACCTTTTTTCCTATATAAAATGCAATACTTTTTTCCACTTTTGTTTTCATTTCCTGTAGAAACAAGCACTAAGATGACGATCAGCACACTGTTCTCCGCTACACTCCGGTGAGGCCACTAAACGTGGATCAAATAAAACACATTTGAGCATGGTGAAATAATAAAGTACTGTTTCTGCCTCACAGAGTGCAGTAAATTATTTACCACGTCGCTGTTTCAACGTCTCTAATGTGATGCATGAATCATAGGAAATGAAAAACAAAATATACTGCAATTTATTCGTGATGATTGCGTTTCAGGAAGGACTATAAATTACCATTTTATACAGTATACTTTAACATCAAGAGCCTGCTATTATACAAAAATGCTTCATATTATGGAGAAACTATTTAAATATGAATTTAATTTGCTCCTAAACAATACAAAGCTTGTTTGTGGGATGAAGTCTGGTTGAAATATAATTAGATGTGCTTTGACTGAAATTGAGAACCCTGTTATAATTATTTACTGCTGCCATTTTTTTCAGTCAATTCAGAGTTTTATGGGATTTTCTCCCTCATACGGAGGCAATCCATTATACTGTTCTAAAACAAAATTTACCAAAAACATAGAAGTTATTAAATTATATATGAAACTACAAATGATCAGTTTTGTTCCTGATTTCTTTCACTTAAACCTACAGTGTGGAACATTTGACTCCCCCTACAGGCAGTGAGAGCAGTAACGCAAACACCCAGTAAATAAATAAATAAATAAAGAAAGAAAGAAAGAAAGAAAGAAAGAAAATGCAAAGTACAGAGAGGTTTAACTGTGTACTGATAGGCGAAGTCAACATTTCATGAACTAATTTTAACAGGTCTTGAATGTAAAAGTTCACCTATACGTGAAAGTTCCAAAGAGAAAATTTATAATAAACAATTTTAGTGATGGATCAGAAGTCCACATATTTAAAAGAGCTAAATGATATTAAAAAAAAGCCTAATGTTTAACATGATCAAAAAGGTCTTGACCAACCAAAACCTATCAAGTAGTTTCAATATAATTATGGCCACAGTGGGACATTCATGTCTCCATCAATACCATATGCACTGATCATAGGACCAGGAGGTGAAGGACAGTAGTTCTTGTCTCTGCAGATACTAAGACTGTATTGAATCTCTTATGTGAAGAAGCTCAATGTGAGCACCTGGTCAATGCAGCCCTTAATGATCGCACCTGCCTGTGCCTTTTTTTGGTTGAAATCTACTCACATAAAAGTTTCTAAGTGCAGTGTCTTTGTTTTTATCTGATGTTGAATCATTCTAAAACCACAGTGTCTTTAAAAAGTCAAAGTGAGACGGCAGATATGGTAGCATTGTTTAATGCTAACATTATGGCAGAGATAACTTTAACTCATGACAATTTATTCTTTTAGCAGTAATGGGAGAGAATTGTCCCATAGAAGTGAGCTGTTATGGTCATTTGGATTTATTACTTGAAAGTATATAACACCAATCAGCTCTCACTGTTGAAAAACATGAATGCAAACAAGAAGAAATTGCATTTATTTACATGCTTGTTTTTATTCCCTAGCAAACACACAGTAAATTCAGGCCCGGATGTATTGTATTCTTAAATTTGAGATGAATAGCAAATGGTGTATTTGTCGCTATCCATTGAACTCGCTTCATTAGTGAACTGAACATTGCTGCCGGGGCTTCATTTAGTTTTGACCCCAGCTAGCCTCGTGGTCAGAGTCTCATCTTTAGGCTTCAATCAGGGAACAAGCCCAGTCATCTACAAAAAAAAATTAAAAAAGAAAAAAAAAATCTATTTGAAAGCATAGAAAATCTCAAACATATGCCACTGGCTTTTTAGGCAAAGTGCCACTGATGTGGATTCCACACATGGCTGCACACAGGCATTTGCAAACACAAGGCTGTTTCCGGCCACTGTACCATCAGGAATGACAGTTCAGCACGCAGCTGAAGTAAATTAAAGCTTTTTAGAAAGCTTTCATTTACCATTCCAACCACCCACTGTCTGCTGAGTCTTACAGGAGAAAAACTCCTCCGGCATACAGGAAACGAACAATTTTATTCCTCCAGCTGCAGAAGTAGAATTGATTGTCATTGAACTACCAAATCTGAGAAAGGTAAAGACAGTTACTGCATATGCCATCATAAAGAGAGAAGACACTGCGGTTCTGATCTCGCTGTTTGATTAACGGGTGAATAATGCACTGAGTGCTGCTCTCTCTTGTGGAGTGAGATTGAAAAAAGGTGCCGGGATTTAAAGGGGACTTTAGAGACACTGCAAACCTTCAGCTACAGAACACATGGCTCCTGCTTCACAAAGCAAAAAAAAAAGGAAAGGAACATCACATTTATAAATTTCAAGCATCACCAGATCTAACATGTGTTCGACAAACTGGTGGGCTGGTGTATGCTGAACTTTAAATGTCATATCAAAAAATCCATCTTTGGGAAGGAGCATTGTGCACTCCCACTTTAACAAAAAAAAAAAAAAACTACAACCTGAGTTACTGCAAAGTCATACTGAGCAGCCAAACTGTGTCACAAAACTTCGTTTTTTAACTTTAAGAGGAAAACTTAAAACTTCAGATCATACCGAGCAAGTCTGGCAGAGTTTTGTGAGAATGTGTCTGAAATAATGTAAAGATTAATATTATTTCTATTATTAATAGAAACGAGGCAAGCATGTGGGTGTAGAGTTTGAACATAAACGCCATATGTTGCTTAAACAAAGAGTTGGAACAAGCTGATGCACAGAATATGTGTGATTGTGTCAGACAGTGTTTACCTTAAATAATAAGGGAAAATTAGATTTAAAACTGAATGTCAAAGAGGTAAAATATTTAAATGCAAAAGTAATTATATGATGACCTCGACTCTATAAGAGCATGTTTAGGTTTGTTGACTCAAACTGTTTGTGTGGCGGCTGCACAAACTTCACTGAGGATCCAAATGATGACAGGCTGAGCAGATAATGACAGAATTTCTATCTTGAGGCAAACAGTTCCTTAAAACAACTGTGCAGCATCTGCCAGGGCCGCATGAATAAGAATGCATCGATTTGTCAGAGGGAAAATCAATCCACCAGTCATTCTGGTTTAAGGTGACACAAGGTGATATTTTTGGACAGCTGGAAAATGCAGCTTCAGTCTCCTTTCAGCACCCGACAACAGGCGAAAGAAAAGCAAGGACAATGCACTGTCAGATATTAGTGTCCCACTGAGCTGAACTGCAGACAGATAATCAGTTAAGCTGTTAAAATTACAGAAAGATCACGTTGCTGCTATTGAGCCTAAACAAAGTCTCTGGCTCTGATGAAGGTATGACTCGTTTGTTCAGCTAATCAGTGACATAAAACAATATCATCTTTAGAGGGACCAATAACACATGTTGTATATGCTGATAATAATTTCACATTTGTGGCCCAGGTGCCCATTTCAGACGTGACATAGTGTTTCAACACATAAGTGACATGGTTAAGGCTAAATGAAGGCTTAAACTGACTCATTTTGCCAATCTGGAAGTAGAGCTGGTTGGTAACAGAGTGGCACT
This sequence comes from Ctenochaetus hawaiiensis, assembly GCA_029783645.1. NCBI lineage: Eukaryota > Metazoa > Chordata > Actinopteri > Acanthuriformes > Acanthuridae > Ctenochaetus > Ctenochaetus hawaiiensis. Next base: position 3,334,391 of record JAPZDY010000013.1, on the reverse strand, counting down.
TAGGTGAGCAGCTGCCAAGCAGCAGACCGCCACCGAGGCCACGCTGTGGACGACAGATTCAACTGGGCAATTTAAGGGAACGTGCAGGTGTTTTAAATGAGATGTTGGGACGCTTCCTCGCAATATTTAGCTGCTATTTGGTACTTATGTAAACCTTACTGATTAGATATCTACAGAAATGTAAAGTTTTAAGGTAAAAATGTAAAGAAACAGAATGTTTTTACACTTTTGAGGTTTGCTGGAAGGTATAACGACAATGTTTTGGCGGTTGAGTTGCACATAAGTGTTTTGCGGCGTGTTAACACAACATAGGATGCTGCTGGATGTGTATTTCAATGTTAGCTTGACATGTGATCATGCTATTGATTAGGAAGTCTCCTTCTCAGTCACTCAACATATATGTCATTTGGCATTGCATGCTGTTCGTGCTTCTCTCCCCGCCATGATGGGGTAGAACTCACCTGAAGCCAGTCTGGGTCTCTACAGTAATGCGACTGCGGATATAAGCACAGGATGGTGTGAGAGCAAATGAGGCTCGCTGACAGTTTTTAAAATGCCAAATATCTGCCTGGCAGGAAAGACAAGTTTCTATCCTAAGGGACATCTTGCATGGCAGGCTTTCAGCCATCTGTGAATAGGCGATCTGCTTATTTATTTATTTATTTATTTATTTTTTTAATTAGGGCCCTTCTCCCAGTTCTCAGCCAGCACTTTTTTTTTACCCCAACCATCCAAACTATAAAAACTGCTGCTGCCATCCAATGCAAGTTGGTCCCATACGTCCACAACACAATATGGATTATTTAAGGACAATAACACAGTATGTACAACTGATTTAGATACTCATTAAGGCATCAGTTTGATAATTGTGTGAAAAGTTTTATGTGAAAGTGCTGAATGAACCATTTGCATGTTTTGTAACACTTCTGGGTTAATTAGAAAGAAACTATTCTGCAGAAATGATATTCCTGCTAAAACTTTGAAAAAACCCAGAGAAGAAATTGAAGGAGTACAATCAAAACACAAAATCCCAAAATAATTTGCCTTTTATTCTAAGAAACCAGAGAAGGTTTACTGGGCAGGTTTCCGATTTATGCAACTGCACACAAGTCATCTTGACATACATGATATCAGTTGTGTTAGCAGGAGGAGACTGTGTGTGATCATTTTATGTCCTTAATGTTGAAGGATGTTCTTTATTTCTTGTTCATTTTGGAAATAAATAATATTTTTATCTAATCACTGCCAGTAAGAAAGTGCCAGCATTACAAAAGGTCACTTTAACCCTGACCTCAACCCGTTTTAACCGAGTACTCAGCTCAACCTGTTTGATTCAGTTATAAAGTAGGAGTAATCATGTGCAATTATAATACGACAGTATGCATCAAACTGACATTGAACAATTTTTAATGAATAGCAGAATGTTAAGTTCTACTTAGAGAAAATATTGTACTCTAATCCATGTACCTTGTGCCAGTGCATATTTGATTAAATATTTGCACAACAGTATGTCAGGAGTTTTAACTTGAGCAGTTCTTAAGTGCTAATTCAAAAATGGATGCACTTTAAATGGAAAACATCATCAGACTGACACCTTCCCACTCGAGAACAATATATATATATGAGTGGATGTTCAAAATATGATGCTGAAGCCTGAACACACAAGTTCCTGTAAAGAAGAATTCATTATAGACACACAAATGACTTTCAGGTTTCCATCCGTCACCACAAGCAGGAATGCAGATCTCCACTTTAAAAAGGAGGGTCAAAAAGTCATTACTATGCAAATGCAATGCAAAGGCCAGCGGCAAGGAGGCAACAATTGATCTTGAAATTGACATGCTGTCACCATGACTGGTCCCCACTCCATTGAGATAAACAAATACGCTGCCTAAAAAAAGAATAATCAATTCTGCTCTTTTCCAGGCTCCAAAGTTGGTGAAATGATTATTTTCCATGAAGTTATCAGTTGGATTTGAAGTACCTCTGGATAAAAGACCAGAGTAGTGTGTGGAAAAGACAATGCATTTGAAAGTTAAAACACACAATAATAATGAGGTCACTCAGGGTGGTCGACAGCCAGAAGTAACCGTCCGAACTTATTGAAAATCTCCTTTTTTCCTGCTGCTAATCACTGCCTACTGCTAATATTTCTACAGTGTGTCTGGCTTTAAACTGTTTCAAGGTCAAGATAATGGAGCTGGACTCTCCAGAGATGAAATTAAAAATTAAATATAGATACATTAATTCTTGCATAAGAATTAAAAGAAATGACTATCCTTGTTTCTCTTGCTTTTAAAATCAAACCTTTATCTAACCAACATTAATCAAACATGATTTATTAAGACATCTGAACACTGTTTTAGGGAATATCTGTTTCTTGGTTTCTTCAGCTTTGAAACAGATGGCACAGAAAAGCTTATTGGTTCTACTGTTGACAGGAGCTTTAGCAAATTGTCAAAGATGTTATTTAAAAATAAGCACGGTGGTGTGTGACATCAGCCGTCCGACAGTTAAAATATTTTGGGAACCGTGGAATTTACCAATAGGATTTAAGACTGCAGGCCTTTGTGCATTGATGCAGGATGAGCATTCAAACAGAAGTCCAATTCATGTGTCAAAAGAATGATGTACTGACCCATAAATGTTGACTGCGGAGGATCATATCAAGGACCGCACATAACCTACATAATTGGTCCACAACTTTAGCACCAAACATTTGTTGAACCTTGTCCAATTACAGCATAACCAGTGCAGATGAGGGGTCAGCTGACAAACGGCTATTGACGGTTCACACTGTGCTGACTTAATCCCTGCGTCAGACATGCTGAATTTTTAAGTCTTATTGCAACCAAGTTGCATCATGGTGAAGAATAATGTCGGGTCACCGCTGTCTGTTTGATTAGATATCAGTTCCGGTACTCCAACATTTGCATTTTACACTTGAAGAATAACTCGATGCTCCGAACTCACTAGAGCAACTGAGTCTAATAAGCTTGAATTTCCTCATCACCCAAAAGGAACTAGCAAAAATAAGGAGTAAGAGGGTCAAAGCCAATATATCTAAAGAACAGATGGGACAGATACTCTTTCTTTCTAAGCATGATGAAAATGTGCTTGATAATGAATGATGGCCTTTGGGGACCTTGAAAATTTTCCTCTAGCAATCAACAGCTTCGTACCAGACATAAATATTGTATGATACAAATACATGGTCCAAAGCAAATGCTCATTTGTTAGAGGACAGCGTGAAATGAGCACAGTCTGAAAATGCAAATAAGAGAGAGGAATAAGTAAGTGAGAGGAATAAATTTCCCCCACAATGAAAGGATTATGTGGTGGATACACAAGTAGGACTCTACTGTGGGGGATGGATAAGTTGGCCTTCAAGTCTGACTACCCAAGTTAATGCAAGAAAAGTTCGATGCTGTGAGTGAGGCTTTCATTTTAAAGAAAGAAAAAAATGCTTCTTGAATACAGCCAGAATAATCCCAAAACCAACTGGGTTATTTTGAAGGAGCAAAAGCTTCAGAAAATGTGTCCACAGTTCAAAACAGATACACAAAGCTAACATGTTTCAGTAAAATAGAGGTGACGTTAGCTCCAGCCAGATTAGCAAGTGTTAGCAATGCTAGCTGATAGCAATGCAAATCCGAATGTAGTATTTCAACATATCTGTGGATAAAAGTTTAGTAGCACTGTGTGAACTAGTGACTAAGTTGCCGCACTTGTTGCGGCCATCTTGGATTTAAAGGCAGAGTGAGGGAACTTCTCCGAACTTTCTGTGTCCAAAATCGAGTATAATCACTACACTAAACATTGAATTTGATTGGAGTGTAACACTATCATTGCTCAGATGACAAACTTTAAAGAGCATTAATGTCCAGTAAGATGACTACATACTGATTTTGAGGTAGATTTGTGTATTTTCGTCTGCAGTCATCCTGCGCTAGTGTTTCATTAGAGGGACAAAAGTAACAATGTGCAATCTCAGTTGTAAAATATAAAAAGGGATCTTTTCTTCCTGCCCTGGCCTGAAAGAGGTGGTCAAATATGGACTTGTATTGTTTCTTGTTTGATGCATACTGACTCATAACCTCATAACGTCACTGTTTTGTCAGTACAAACTTCTCTTGTTACACTAAATAAATCAAAATTTGATTCTACAGGTCTTGGTCAAATTAAATGTGTCCACTTTCGTAATGGAAACCAACAGAACTCGGCTGCAAGTCTTTGGCAATGCACCGACCGTCTTCCTGGAGTATTAAAATGTCTTTTGGCAATTTTTTTTTCTCTCTCTTTTTTTGATTAAAGACTTCATCCTGATGGAACTTAATCAGAAATTACTGACTCGGGTCAAAACCTGCCACCTTTAGTCATTTGAGATGTCTGGGCTTTTGACTCATTTATTGCCCATGGCATGTCAAATTAAAGCACCTCACAGGGTTTTGGTAAAAATGGAGATTCATTAAAGTTCATTCTATGGCCTCGGGGGAAATCAACAGTGATAGAGTCAAAGGGCTTTACGTAATCCAATCTGCCCAGATATGAGTAATACAATCGGTAGTGCTTTATGAGTAATAAAGTGGGAAATATTTAGGCCTCTCAAAGACTTGAGGGGGCAATCATTGAAGAGGGGAATGATTCAAATTGACAAAGGCCCTCTGTCTTAGAATCGTCACGTTCATCACGTACATCCTGAATCCCTGAAGTCAAACCCCAGCGCGGATCATTTTAAATTATGTCAGAGAAGAACCGTCGTTTCATTGCTTCTCAGTCATAGTTTTGATAGATTTGCTAGACTTTATTGATTATCAATAATAAGCATAACAGACGTCTAACACTGAACATTAACAGACCCTTCTGCTCAAAGACAACAACTCAAGATGCCCGAAAGTGTCTCTTAACCATTTCACGACTGTTGTAACCTTGACTTTCATGTCCAAGACTCAGATTGCTAGTAATGAAACCATTTTTATGTCTAACTATTAAAGTGCGGTTCATCACGTACATTTGCCATCCCGGGTCCCAAAAGCTCAGAAGGATGGTTTTATAGTAGGAAAAGCATAATCAGCACTTTCAGGACAATGCACTGATTTATAATGTTTAGTCAAGATTTCAGCTGGAAAGAAGCCAGAGGGTTTTATTTCAGCTCTCAGTTATTCTGATTTTCTCATTTTTGCATTAGGGACTTCTTTTACAGTTTTTTTTTTTTTGCCTCTCCCTGCAGTGGCAATAACATTTTAAGCTTCAATGCATTAATGCTATTATTGCAAAGGTTTAAATATGGCTTTCAAAGATAATTTTTGCATTGAAGAGAATGTCGAGCTTTGTCTTGTGTACTATTATGTCTGTCAAGAGCCTTATTACTTCATTAAGGCAGAGCTACCAAAGCCACTCCAAAGGCTTTTAAGTCAATATGCTGCTGCCTTTATGTGTGATATATAATTTTTAATGGTGGGTTTAGTTTTAAAAGAAATACACGCTTTTGAACTATGAGTCCATGAGTTAAATTGGAACTGTGTATTTGAAGTGTATGAACTGCAGTTTAGCAACATGTATTCATATATGTTCCACATGATGTACAGAATAATTACCAAAACTGTCATGAAATTAATTTCACATAATAACTTTGGTTCTTCTTTCATAAAAAAGAGACTTTGCCTTGAGTTTGAAATTGTCTCTGTTATTTTGACAAACACAAATTTCCCACTAAACCCCCACAACGAGGTTTGTGTTCATACATGAGCAGTTTGAGTGATTTTCTGTGATCAAAACAAAACAGAAAACCTGCTAACACTGACTCTTTTTTTCCTTGTTCAAAGAGGTGCACGAGCTGCCACAGTGCATTTTTGCTCCCGACACAACACTTGTGTCCTGTAGGCATGTGAAACTTTCATTTTTTTAATCCAAATATATTCCAGATGTCATGTACATGGCAGCAGTTTTTTTTTTTTTCAAAGTAAGAAAAATGAATTTCAAATATTTTCCTTTTCATGTTCTGGATGTCTGTCTGGAACAATATTTCCTTTGAACAATGAATTTTGACTCCTTGAGTTTGATTTGTTCCCAAAAACCATAAGAGAGACTCAGAGTGAGAGAGAGAGCGAGAGAGAGAGGACCTGAATGCATCATGGATAGAGATACAAGTCTGAATGCATTTAACAGTTTCTGAATCATGAATGGAGACACATTGGGAGACTCAACCTGAATGTTTCAGCACCACAGACAGATACACCGAATGTTGGTTTGACAGTTTCAGCACCAGTAATAGAGACACAGGAAGAGACCCAGAATGCTTCAATGCCATCCATATCCCCCATGTTTGCATCTTTTCCTTGTATCTAAAACACTTCCACCTGGAATGCTTTAAAAAATGCATGGAAAGGAAACCAAATGTATATTTTTTTAATGCAATGAGATGCTTTTTTTCCTCTGAATCCTCACATGAAGGCAAAGGCACACAGTGTCTCCTCTCTGTAGCTTGTTACCTGTTTGTCACACATGCACATGCAGCCTGGAAACCGCGTCCTGCTCAGAAAAACAGGAACCATTTCTACTGGCACAATGATTTTATATTATTTATTCATTATTCACATTTGTATTTATGGATATTCTGATTGTGAATTCATTATTAAATAAGCCCCGAATATGATTATGATGGAAATTATTTATTAGGCTAAATGTTTCAGTGAAAATTAAAACTGAAAAGCTGTAACTCATATTTAACCCGACGCTCACAAATAATCAGCCTCACATGTCTGAATGGAAAATATGTAATTATTTATTTATGATTATTTATTTATATATATATATGTTTGTACATGTCATCATATATGTATGTGTGTGTGTAAATTTATGTATATATATATATTAATACATGTACATATATTTAAAGATGGATGGATGGATGGATGGATGGATGGATGGATGGATGGATGGATGGATG
>JAPZDY010000013.1:3247735-3262513 GCA_029783645.1 Ctenochaetus hawaiiensis | reverse complement strand
TTTCAACTTATTCTTGCTGTCACATGAACTATTAAGGCTTTTACCGTGTTAAAAATAATCTCTCAAACCTCACAGCGCAAATATAAAGCATGAAGCTAACAGCGGCTAACTTAAATGTGAACAAAGGCGAGACTACGGAGTCTCCGGCTGCTGCTAGCTTACACGATGTCAGTGCCAGCTATAAACTCTTTCAACAACAGTACAAAACGCTATTTTTCCTCCATATGAAACCACAGTTACACAGTGAAAACTGTTACCAACATGTGTTCATAAGTTCAAAGCGCTTGGTGTACGGAATTTACCTTAAATAAAGAGGAATAGTGAGGGAGAAGGATGAAGGAAGACAACCACACGCAGCTCTCGCCTTCACTCTTCTGTATTGAGTGAGGAAGAGGAGCAAGAGCCCCCTGCTGGAGCCCTGAGGCATTACAACAGATCAACGAATAATCAACCCACTCAAACAAGGATCTGCATCTGCCATTTACATTCCTCTTTTGTATCACCGACTGATTAAACAGTATTTTCAGTGACTACACACACAATACTCTGCTAATACATCATAGAACCAAAAATGAAATGACATATTCTGAACATAGGATACTGTCATAAGAAGAGAATGAGATTAGCTCAAATGAATTACTTTTGCCTGAAAATGAATTATTCTTCCTCACACACTACCTGTTACATATTTACCTTCCCAAGGAGGACTTCATTTCTCTGCACATTTGGGTTCTGCTGTTTCTACTTCTAAGACAGAAAATAACACCTGACATCATCAAAGGCATAATTGACACATTACACATGAGAAGTGAATGCTGAGTTTCTGGCCTAAGGCAAAAGGAGTCTTTTTTTTTTTTTCAAAAAGCCTCACACATTTATTTTTCAACAAAGTGCCCTTGTACATTAACACACATATTCTAGCGTTCGTCGATCATACAGGTCTTTTCTTTGTAAAGAAGATGCATCATGGACTTCTAGGAAGGAAGCGTTATAGATTGGAGATCAAGCCATCATCATTGTCAAAATGGCGACCACGGAGCTCTCATTTCATCTCAGGAAAGAGGTCGTAGTCTGAGGGTGTGATAGGGTGTTTGTTGGACAAGTTCAAATCTGCATTCCTGGATAACTCCATTAAAGTGCTGAATTTCACTTTTCAATCATCTAAAACAGAAATTCAGTGAAAACTATTAGCTTTTTTCTGCATAATTACTCAAAGTTTACCTGCAAGTGCATCCACCGACATATAACTCATCTCCTGCTACTGTAGGCCTCAAACTTATCAATCACCCCTCATATTAATGTAATTCTCTCTGTATTTTTGTGTACTTTTTTTCTTTTAAATTTGATGGACATTTCAAACATTGGTGTTTAAAAAATGGATGGAAAAAACACAAGAAACAAACTAGGACAAATAAGCGATGATGAAGAAACTAGTTTGTCACATGCGGCACATATGGATTGCATAATGCACTCGGGTAATCTTGTTTCAAGACAAAGTGTAAAAACTGACAACCATCAGAGCAACAAGAGTGATGACGCTTTCATCAAAGGGACTGCTGAATTATTCAGGCATATTAATAAAAGTTCATAAAAAATGTAGGTCTTTGACACAGTGCCGCCTTTCTGACAGATGCATCTCAGCCAGATTAACCATGAAAAGCTTCTTTGAAATATTGAGCGGTCCTTCATTATTAAAGATCTCTGGGGTTTCCTCTTTGAAATTAAGAATTAGCAAGTCTAAGTGAGGGACATATGAAGTCATGTCATGGTCTGGTCGAACAAAATTCTAATTTGTTGAGAGATATTTGAAAACAAGCTCCAACAAGACATGCAATGCTTCTTTGTCTACATGACGCATCTGAAAGATTGGTGATGTTTAACTCCAAATATCCATTTCACTTTTAAGTGAGTGCATTGCTACTTACATGAAAACCAAGTCCAAGACTAAGTTTTTCAGCTTATTTTTAATGATGTTGATTTGAATTAAAGTGAGTGTGTGTGTAGAGACGTATTAACTGACTATGAGAATATGATTTTATGAAGTCTAATGTGTTTTTTATAAATTCAAAGGTCAAATTTATGAATAGATATCTTGAGCTCATGATGAGAAGAGAAATAATTACAACATGAACAGCACATAAAGAGAGACCTCTGCCAGATTTTTGTTTGTTTAAATGCAAAAGCATGTGAAGACAAATCAAGCTAACAACGCTGATATAACCCTGTAGCCAAACTAGCCAATCGGAGGCCTTAAAAAACCCCATTGGCTGTAGGCTACATGCAGTTAGGAGACTGTGTTTCTGAGTGTTGGATAATGTAGTGACCTCTGCAGCATATGTCTCTATTCCTCAATACAGGGAGAGGGTAACTGTAAATGTATGAGCATATGAGCATATTATGAGGGAAAAAAAGCGTGCTAGCACGGTTAGCGTCTGTACTGTATTTCCTCTTGTAAACAAAGAAGATAACAACACGATCAGAGTTTGTTAATAGCTCCACCTTAAATTATGTTTGCAGGGACTGCAGACAAAACTCATATGAAAACTTATGTTTTGAATAAAGCTGCATAAGTTTTGACAAGGCAATTTGGTGTTACATGTGGACAGATGCTAGTGTCAAGCCCTCATTAGTAGAGCTAGTATCTAACCAGCTAGTAGTGCTAGCATCCCTTATCTATCATTTATATCCTCAGCTGCTTATGCAGCGAGAAATTTGAAGAAAACCTGAGGAGAAACTGATAATCCATAAACAAAATGTGTCTCCCACCCTGCAAAAAAACATAAATGTTCAAAAGTCTTCACCATCTAAATCACAGAGACACTGATGGAGGATGAAGCTGTTACTGTGGGTTGTAGTGCAACAGCACCAATCCAGCATTTGAGTGATCGCTTACACAAGGAAAGTGTATACGCATATAGTCCATTAATGTTTTTTATGTTGGTTGTACCCATAAATTCCTAACAGACTATGTAGTGTGTACATAGACTGTAAATCTGACATGCTGTAATAAGCACACTAAGTTATGAGCTTCTTGGGATTCATTTACAGAAAGAAAATGATTAATGGAGTTCATTTGAATCTGCTGCTGAACCTCATGGATCCCTCCTGCAAAGTGCTGCAGCTCCAATTAAAAAAAAAAAAAGAAAAAAAATCTAATTATGATGACCAACATATGGGTTCAACAGAGTGCATATTCACATTCAGGGAAACAGTGTGTCCGTGTACATAATTCTGAGACTCGCACATGTCTCATGGAGCTGCAGACCCCAAGGCAAAGCAGGTAAAATCTCATTAGCTGTGCACACGTTACCCCGAGACACCAGTTCCTGCAAAAACACAACCACCGCAACTAAAAACACAGCAATGTTGTGCATTTACTGCGGATTAAGATCAAATGCGTGCAAGCATTCTTTATTAATTTATGGTCTCAGAAATATTTGTGCAAAAGAATAGTTCCTTTTCCATATTTTCTATCTAGTTATATGAATGCTTTTACATATGACTTTCATTTTAAATAACTAATGATTAAAAGCTTAGTCCTTCATTGTGAATGCATGTCATTGATGCTCTTATATAGTCACAGAGCGCATTTGTATGGATAATGTGTACTGTCAGGGGCTGGAAACCAATGAGTCTCGGACCTTTGACCGTCTGATTGAGGCTCAGTCTCTCGAAAAACTGAAATGTGCTGATAATAACAATCAAGAATCACACTTAAGCAGTCCTTCTACTGTCATAAGTGGTTATAAAAAGATGACATATGGCACCGTAGCAGAGCTTTACATGCAAATCATAAATATATATCAGACTAACCACATATACACTCTATAGTGTCTTGTGTGTCCTGGTTTAGAGTTTAATCGGTCACGCAGATGCACAAACAGGCACCTTTTTTTTTTTAAATAAGCTCTCACCGAGCTGTCAGTTTTGGTGGCACTCACAATGCACAAGTTCCTCTGAGATTTACTGTTTGTTAGAGTCATGAAGAGGCCATGTGTTGGCACCTTCTGCACACTATTCTGTCAGACCCATATGGTGGAGCTCAGGCTATTATGTCTGAATGACAATTATGCCTCTTGACATGTAGATGAGGAGGTTGTTGCAACCCACATTCTGCCCTGCCACAGTCAAAGGCTCTTTGGTTTATTTATGTGTTGTTTCACTTTTCCTCATTTTCATTCGGGGAAAATAAACAACAAAATGATTGGACTCGAAGTATGATTTAACGTTTCAGATTTATAACAACAGGACCGGTTTCTGATGCTCAACGTCAGGGGGATTTGTTAATCCATTCCAGATATAATTTGTGGATTTTATGAACGTTTGCAAAGACGTTTCTGGGAAATTCTGTGGGAGGTATGAAGGACCCATGATCGGCAGCCGTGTCCACCTACAGAGCGTGGACGAAATAATGGGAACTCGCAATAAATGCAATCCAGTATGTAATGAAAATTAGCATATCTTTGTGGTACAATTCAAACATGTTATTATGTCCACCTCCTATATGTTGCTTTAACGTGATTACATATATTAAAACAAAGTATAAGAATAAGATCCGTAAATTTTAAGCCTGTTTTTTTTTTTTTTATTATTATTTAAATCTTACAGTAAGATGTTCTCTTTCCATGTTTCTCACAGATGTCCCTTGGGCAAATTCATACACAGGTTTTATTTAGGTATTTTATTAGATTCAGCTCAAATTCCAGTCGCATGTGCAGGGAATGGGCTGGCAATCCAGAGAAACCCCTTTGTGAATAATTATTGTCCTCAGTGAGGCGAATTTTAATTTGGTTCGCTTTGCAAAAACAGCTCTATAGAGAGTTTCAGTGCTCAAATAGATATTTCACATAGGAAATGAGGGAACCAAATTGAACGGAAACATTTTTAGGATTACTGTGTTGTTTTTTTATACTAAGTTTTGAAAATGGCTGCAAGTTTTTCTTTGGAAAACATGTTGAGTTTAAGAAGCAGTAACTCTGATTTTACAGCCTCTGGGGCTCGTAAGAACACAATCCCTCCTTCATGACAGTTCTTATTCTCACAGCCGTCATGTTTATCCTGTCATGTGATTCAGTTCAGGGAGTTGCTTTTGAACAGCAAAGAGAATGCATCATGAAATTTTAAAGAAATCTGCTACAAAATCTTTATATTTGACAACTTGTCGGCCTCTGTGACTTATTAGACATGCGATCAAAAAGAAAATCGATTATTAAAATGTTGCAAACTGAATAAGTATCTAAATTATACCTCCACGTTGTGTTTTGTTTGTGTTTTTATTGGGAATTGATTCTAAAAATACTCAAAGACATTTGTGTTTAATAGAATGTAGCAACATACACACACATTTATCACACTTACACAACACTCCATGCAGCATCTTTATGATGTGAGAGTTCAAGTGTAACAGGACATGAAATCCCACTTCGGACTTAAAATTATCAGTGAAAATACTTTCAATTATTGGGATTTAGAATTTAAAACTGCCATGTCTGTCTTTGCAGCACACAAAACAACCAACAGGTGCTTCTTTTTTACAACATGCAACAATCACTCAGGAGCTTGTAAAGGTGCTCTGCAGAAATCAAAGTTCATTGGTGTACAGAGGCAATTTGGTGGCTTCACCAAACAACTCTTACAGCACATGTGGGAGATTTCAAGTCATTACCGAAATCTCATTAGCCATGTCACTGCGTGTTGGCACGAAGTTTGACTTTAATTAGTCAGTGTGGGCACCAAAGTTCTCTTACATTCACTGACATATAGATGAATTTGGGCTTAACTGTGCTTTTCTTTTCTTGCATCTTCTTAGGGGATTAAAAGTGGAGCACGGTGCTTTCAAAGTTGTTGTTGAGACACTTTTTTTTTATATAAAATGCTCAATGCATCAAGATTGATCAGAAGGGAAGGCCAAAGTACGGAGTGTGTTTTGTAAGGGGACTCAGGTTATAATCTATGCTGGTATTACATATCAAAGAGTTCTCTCTAAATGTCAGAAAACTCCTTCCTTCTTATCCAGTCTCCTTTACATTGGGAATGAAAAGATGTGATTCTTGGAACTTGATGTAAATTGAGCTTTGAATGGTTGACGCACTCTGCAGGCTCATTAATTATGAAACATTACTGCCATAGCAAGACGTCTTCCAATTACACATCACACATGCCCATGTATGACACGCTGGTTGTATTAAAATTACTCCAGTGCCTTGAAGTTTAAAGGGAATAACATAAAGGGTCATGTCAGCATCATGTAGATAAGTGTCGTAATGCAAAGTATTTTGTAGGTACGATAACAAAAAAGAAAAATTATAAAAGAAATAGATTATATCACAACACATTTGTTGTTACTTATTGTATGATAATCTGGCAGACATTTAAAACTGTTGTCACTTTAACAGAAAAAACTTTCTCTTTTTGGTTTCTTGCTCTTTAATTAAATGATGAAGCTGAGACCACTGCGGTGCATTGCCTCCATTTTTTTGCCTCTTGTTGCATGAGAAGGACCCGCTGCAGTCGCCAACGAATGTCCTGTCGACTGAGCAGGCTTCACAGAGAGCTTGCCGTCCTCCATCAATAATTACATGGCTTTAAAACTTCCATTTTTGGAAGCAAAGTAAGTGGACTGTTGTAAATTTCATCCTGTTTAAGAGGAGTGTCGGCGGGTGGCCTGTGGTGGATTTCGGCTGATTTTCAGACAAGACCGATACGGGGTTGAACAAGGTGAAGGTTTAAGAGAGAATAGTGATGAAACATCATAAAAATGGCTTTACAGTGGGCTAAGTCAGCTTTGTTTGCTTTCAAATACCTGCCAAAGCCTTTTTTTTTTTTTTGAAAGTTTCCCTGACCATGTGTGAATGTTTGGCAGAGCCGGACTGAATGACACAGCAGTTTAAGCGGCCGCCGTCGGAGGAGGATAAGAACCTGGTGTTCAAAGATTGCCGGTTGAGTGAGGGGATCCCTTTTTGACGTCTAAACCTCATTGAGGCGCAGCTTTGTAGCGCTGCGAGCGTACACTCAGAACTCAGAAAAAAAGACAGTACTGAGAGCATCTCCACAGTGGATCATTGTTTTTGAGAGGAATACTGCTCCCCTGCCTGTCTTGTCACTGAAATAGGGCAGCGTCAGCCTGAGTTGCTTTGAACACTCTGACATGATTTTAGGAGGCATCTTAAGGGAACAGAAATATAAGAAATTATCTCTCAAAGGTGTCGGAACAAAAGCAAAAAGTTGAGGACTGTTGAAAGTTTATTGCTCTGAAGCCGATGTGTAGCTATTTTTGGCTGCACAACAGACCTGCTCATGCTTCCACTGTGGACACACACTGGATTTTCTTCCTGACACTTAAAATACGAACAATTATATACATCTGTTTCCTCCATGTTACCTCTTTGTTTTATAAATGAGACACCTAATATGCACTCATAATTAAACCGCATTGCTACCGAGAGATTAAATTTCTTAAAGTAAATGAAACACCATATTAATGTAACACACTGTGTCCACAATTTAGTTTAGGCAACAACTGCACCTTGATTAAGTCGAGGGTTTTGCTGTGGTCGCTATAAGTTGATAGTGAAATGCAAAATTTCCTATTTTGGCAAAACGAAAGCAAACATTTTTTTTAATATAAGAATAAGAGTAGCTGTGATTTGTGTGCTGCTTTTACAGCTCAACCATTCACTCTATAAAACGCCAGACAAACCCTCTGTGACGTCACCCTTTGGTTTCTGCCTGAGCCAAAGTGAAGCCTCAAAAATCTCGTCCTGGGCGCCGCCATTAGCCTGCGCCTGACTCCGCCAAGAGCTTGCCTAAACGACAAAAAACCAAATACGGGAAAAGAGGCGGGGCTCGAAGGATGGACACCACACCCACTCAGCTAACAGCCCCCGGCTATACGTCAACAGGCTGTCAATCAACAAGGCCACGCCCAAAAATAGCCAAATTTTAAGCTTAAATATAAAATAAACAAAAGAGTTAGAAAAAAATTCACCCCCCTCAGAGTTTTCATGAGATAGTAGAGAAGCTGTAGACAAAAAACGTTTTTTGAACCAGGCTGTAAATATGTTTATTTCTGCTCTAAAGTTGGCCATTTTAACATGGACTCCAATGAGAATTTGTTCCCTTTTGGAGCCTCAAGCGGTCAGTTTTGGATTTGCAAGTTTTTGTACTTCCTGGTTGGCTTAAATGCGAAAGTGGGGAGTTTGCCCCTTGGTATAAACATATCTGTAAATGACTAGCTTGATAATCCTGAATATTGTATGTTTCATTGTGCCATATAAACAAGATTATCTCCACATATGGATTGTGTTGGATTTGTGTTAAAGTAAAGCGTATCTGACTCACAAAACTCGAACTTTAGCAGAACTAATTAAAAAGTTTCAATTATTCTGGTGCGGACAGATCTTAAATAAACTTAACTCTGCATGTGTTTCTTGGGAAAACTCCTTCCTCATGTGGATGGATTTAAATCATGATAATAATCCAGGATGATTCCCTCTCTTTATTAGGCAAATAACCATTTGTGACTGAATAAAATGCCTGTTAGTAAAGGTGGAGATAAATTTGTAAATGTGTGAGGCAGCTTTGTGTGAGGATGCAGCGCGGCCTATCTTGAATTTCGCAGTTTGATTGGAAATGGAAAAAAGGTGGTGTGTAAAAAGTAAGAGACTGGCGGTCATGGATGACCACACTGATCTCCATATCTTCCAAACACAGCCTTGTTCTCGGGGGGTCACCTTGTCTGACTGCTTTGCTGCGAGGGGGCTTCATGCATAATCCACCATTTACGCCCATGCTCTGAAAACACAAGCTTACAGACACACAAAGCCTCCGTCATGCCAGCAAAGCTTGTGCTCTTGTGCTGATCCACACCTAAAACGCCCAGGTGGCGGGCTGAACACTTGGGGGATGCACATGAAGCTGGAATTGCCTGTTGTCTTACAATGGAATGATTTGCATGAAGCCTCGGCGAAGAGAGAATCTAACAATGTGGATTATAATTGAGTAAAATTTGTATTTATCGCTTCACAAAGTGGTTTCACACAAGCTAACACAAATCCTACAAGAATGAGCTTTTGCTGCCGTAGCTTGTTTTGCAGGTAAACACATTAAAGAAGATTAAAACACTTGTTAATATGCTCGAGCTTTGTTGATGACATGTGCTCAGGAGAAGATTAGGTAGCCTATATATAAGAAAGAAAAAAAAAGAAATTTAATTTCAATCAAGGCAATTTTTCTGATAATCACTTCACAGAGTATTTACTTAGTTTAAAGTGCTTCATTAGCCGGCTGACGAAGCATAAAACAAAATGAACACAAGCTTTACAGACACAAAGCTTTGGTTATGCCAGCAAAGCTTGTGCTCTTGTGCTAATCCACATCTTTAACACCCAGGTGGCAGCCTGAACACATGTGGGATGCACACGAAGCTGGAATCGCTTGTTGTCTTACAGGGAAATGATTTGCATGAAAGCTTAGAGGAGAGAATCTAAAAAAATATGGCTTCTGACGGAGAATTTGTGATTATTGCAAACTGGCTGACAAAGTGGTTTCACTTTGATTTACAGTTGAACACAGTGAAGAAGACTTAAACTCTTAAATGCTTGAGCATCATCAACAAAGCAAAACTACAAACACATGATAGTTCAAAACAAGGTTGAAGTACCTCTGAAAGAAAGAAATTCATTTTTGCTTAAAGCATTTTTCTGAGTATTTACTTGGTGTAAAGCGGTGAATTAACTGGCTGCAAAAGCATAAAAAATTAACATCTGCTTTGTTGTGATTGTGTTTATGTTCAACAATCAACCAAAACATTTTAATTTTACAGTAAAACTTCACATATTTTTCTTGTTTTACACACAAGGCGTTAACATTACAGAGGAATTGGAAAATTTTGATTTTCTCCTAGTTATATTAAACCAATTCATCTGTACATACACATACTGTAGTTTGAGTGATCTTTCTTCAAACTTATCTCTTTTCTAATCTTTTTTTAGCACTTAATCATACTTTTTCGAAAACATGCTTATCTTTATTTGACCAATTTATCTCTTTATCGTAAATGAGTGTTAACGACTTGCTTAAGCAACGACAGCAGCTGGTTGCTAAAGATGGCAGTTTAAGTTTCTCCACCACTTCAGCACCGAGGGATTTTTGTTCAGGCGTTTGTGATCCTCAGAAAATTAATCCTGCTAAGTTGGATGATCCCAATTTTCTTTATATATTCCTGCAAACGGGTCCAAGTTTTCACTTCTCCACTTAATTATTTAGACGTTTGGTAAATGCCTTTGTTCAAAATTAGTTTCCTGCATCCATGTTTTCTCATCCAAATATTCTAATGCTCATGAACTCCGAGTTCCTCTTTTTTAATTATAATGAGATGTCTCAACAGCTACTGGATGGATTGTCAAAGAATTTTGTAGACTTTTCTGTCCTAATTTATCAAGTCACCAAAAGTTACACTCTGCGATGACAAAATGCCAGCCCTCATAAATAACCCAATTATAATCCACCCAATGCGCAAGTTTTAATTGGACAAAGTATTACAGAGGATGTTACCCAGTTTTGGGGGCAATAAATTACTCAGGGATTTTATGACAAACACTGGGGAGACTTGAGGATTACAGAAGATCCGAACTGTCCCCAGACCTGTTTGCTTGACTCGAGCATAGAGTCAGTCAGTCAGTCAGCCAGTCAGCCAGTCTGTCATTGCTACTTGATGAAGGGCTGAATTTGCTAAACTGAGCTGGCAGAAGGAAGAATAGTGCACTAAAGAGAAAGAATTTATAGCCCACGCACGCAACACACACACTGTATTGAGTCAGACAGCCGGTCTGATGCAGGTTCAGGTAACATCAGATATTTCTTTTTCATGTCTCCCCGTCAGTGTTGGTGCACTCAGAGCTCAACCGGCAGGGAGAAACTAAAATAAACACCAGTGATGTCACATCCTTTTCCATTATGCTGATGGAGCTTATTCAATGTCACTGCCATCTATCAGTCTGTTTCTGTTCAGTTTGTTTCATTCATGGAGCAACTCTGAGTATAAAGATGAATCATTTAATGTGTCTGAGACTATCTTTGATTTTTTTTTTAAATTTTCTTTTCCTTTCTTTTTTCCTCCTTTTTTCGCCATTCAACCATTTCTTGACTGTAACAATCCTGCAAAAGGTCAAGTTACCTCTTACTTGGACTAAGTTACTTCTGCAGGATGTACAACTGCTCTGTGATGTGTAGGCTTGGGTTTGGGTTGAAACATAGTGCCAGAAATACAAGGAAGTTACAAGGATGCAAGGAAGTTTATTGGTCATTATACAACAGGTTGCATGATGAAATTAAAATGTGTTTTTTTCTTGATTGATTAATTGATTGTAGAATAATAAAATAAAATTATTAAACATGGAGGAGTGCAGATGGTGCCTTAAGCAGTCTCACAGCCTGAGGGAAGAAGCTGCTCTGTAGTCTGGTGGTACGGCAGTGGATACTTCTGTATCTTTTGCCTGACGGCAGCAGGGTGGCAGCAGCAGGCACCTCCCCGATATCACTGATACTTGGTAGATGGGTACCAATGATGTTTTGGGCAGTTTTAATCACTCGTTGCACAGTCTTCCTGTCCTGGGCCGAGCACATCCCATGCCATGTAAGTATGTAAGTAACGGTGCATGGGAGCAACTAGGAACACCGACAAGTGGACTCGAACTGTCAAGCTAGCAGAGGTTTGCAGGTTGTGGAAATTACACGTTCTCCAGTGGAGGAAAGGTGTGGATGGCAGGGTCCATGTCCCACAGAGGTTTCACACCCTGACTTCTCCCTCCACACCTCAAAAGTTTTACATTCCCAAATTTGTGCTCCTTTAAGCCCCAACAGACCCTGACCAATGTGACATCACTTGGGGCAATTTATCAGCCTTCGTGCAGCTCTGTGAGGTGCAACTGCAATCTTTCTCAACATGTCACACACTTTAATTAATGAAGGAACTGGAGTCCTCTTTGAATAGAAGGAGTTTTAGCTGCCTGAATTAAACAGAGTACTACTTTGTGTTTCCAGCAGCTCATCTGCAGGATAAGAACAAGTTGCAAAACCCTTTTTTTTCTCCCTTTTCTCATTTGTTTTGTACTTGTGCTTGATGAGCATTCAAGGACAGAGAATTTGTTTCTATATTCTGTCTTTTTTGATAGAATGGTGTGTGCATGTGTATCTGTGTGTATTTTCTCTGCATGTCACTTCGATGACACTCTGTCAGTCCTTGTTTCCTTGGCACTGATCAAATCAACTTCCTTTCAGTCTTTTATCTCAGCCGGGTTGTGATGTTCCTGGAGAAAGTACGGCACTTTTAGTTTAGTCTTTAATAACACAAGGATGTTTTAAAAGAACATGTGGATGAGGAATATATACAATTGTACCCCTTAATTATAATAATACAATGTTGAATTGACTTTTTTAACACATATCTTCTTTTATTTTAACACAACTGAACAAGGAGTCTTGACTACAATTACATAACTTGATATATATGACAAGTTCACATGTTTTGGCCTCACATGTTATCACCTCCTCTACAGACTCAGCATGCAGGAAATCACTTTATTTACGTTGCCTAGAAACAGGAACCGGCTGATCTCACCCACAAACTGAACTCACCCTGCTCCCCTCCCCCCGCCCCCCACCGACCTGCCTCGGTCACATCAAAGACAAGATTTTATTTTGAAGTCAACGTTCGGGGGGCAACCGATGAACCATTAACCACAGCAAATTTATGCATGGTTGATACCCATTTTTAGTTTTCAAAGGCTCCCTGTTGTTCTTCCTCACATTAGAAAGGTGTTCAGTGCTTATTTCCTCCAGACTCGCTTCATTAACTGGAAAGGGATAAGAAAAAGCAGTAGATCAGTTCCACTCGTGTGCTGATAATGCCGCGGATTGTTTTCAAACTTCAGTGAACCTCTTTTCATTTAAATTATTGTTTTCGACAGAATCGTAGGATGACAATCAAGGACAGCTTCTGTCAGGTTTTAGACTTTTGCTTTGAGTTTGTTGCTACTCATTAGAGGTAAATTGTAATTTTGTGTGGCAAGATTACAAAATAACTACACAGAAATCCCACGAGACCTGTCTGCAGAAAAATTAGTGATATATATATATATATATATATTTTAAGCAATGATGAGACAGAAAGCAATGATGGTTTAGATAGAATGCTGAAGAATTTCAGAGACACTGTGATAGAAAATGTGACTTATAGTAAAGGAAATTATGTCTTCATTATTAAACTCGAGCTTGGTATAAACCAAAGATCTGACACAATGAAATCCTTCAAAAACCAGACGAAGAGAGGAAATAAAATACAATTACTGCAGAAAACTGTGGTATTTTTTGATTTTCATGAATACTTTTGAAGAAGCTGGCAAAGTTTCTTTAAACCACCATAAAAACTTTCGACTTCGGACAGAAAAATCAGAGAATTTGCTGACAGAGTTAAAAAAAACAGCTCAGCACTGAAACCGCAATCACTGCACAAACATTAGCTTTTCTCAGGCCAAACCTACCAAACCTGCCTGTTACCATCTTGGTTAGACATCAAAAATTAGCTTTATCCTTTTTGCCAGGGTGATAATGAGATTTCCACCATGCAGAGCAGAATAACACCGTTAACGTCTGCAGCTACACCTGAATAAATCGGCCAATTGAAGGGTGACTAAACTCCTGCCTCTGTTCTGCCTTCCCCCGGGCAGTTTTTGAGTTAAACTAGTGTGCTTCTTGATCAGCGGGACATGGCTACTGAGTTTTCTCATTTTCTCGTGGCAAGTTTTCCATTTTGGCAAAGTTGGTCCTTTTGGCAAAAGTCATTAGTGTTGAACCTGCGCCAGAGTCTGCTGGCGTTTGTAAGGTCTTCAGCAGTTCATGAAAGCACTTTTTCCACCATTCCAACTTAGAATAAAAGTATAAAATGCTTTAATTGAAAAGACCTTGATAAAAGATCTGTTTCTCCTCTCACATTAATTACAACAGGTTACAGAGAAAAAAATGGTGACGCATTACATGTACTTTAGCTGAGTTTTCTCATTGAAATAAGTGGCTCATGGTGGTGTGACAGTTACAGGAAGACAGCTGCCAAGCAACAGACCTCTTCTCATGACCACTTTAAGATCAGGAGCTTTAAATAAAAGAACCAAGTGATGTTAATGACAGTTCAGACATTTTCAGGCACATCTGTGGCCACAAAAACAATCCAATCGTGTAGTTTCACTTCCTAAACTGAATCAGAACTTCACCTTCAACTTCTGTGGTTTGTAGAAATGTACAATATATCAGGTAACCGGGCACCACAAGCTGCAGTTTTTAAAGTATCCAAACTATCAATGATGATTTTCTTTATTTCATTTCTCCAAAGAACAATCAATATGGTCTCATTTCCTCACATGCTGTAAAAAGGCTTTTCCCCTGCAGAATAATATATCCTTCACTTTCTAAACTCTGTACTATAATGAGCTCTGATTTAAAAATAAACACCAAACAAAACAAAGCAAATAACACTTTAATTTTAAGTGGCTTGTGAAAAAAAGCCTTAAGTGTTGGTGAAGCGGTGCTGCGAGTGACACAGAAGTTATTTCTCCTGACAGGAAGCAGCAGACTTCCACTACAACAGTCTCAAATCTCAGGTGTTGCAGAGATTTTAGATATGATGATACCTAAAAGTGCTTTTAGGGAGACGATAAGTTCCAAGAAGATTGGACTGAGATCATAACCAACGCGACAAAATCATGAAACATGGACAAAAAGATG
>JAPZDY010000013.1:3223626-3239232 GCA_029783645.1 Ctenochaetus hawaiiensis | reverse complement strand
AACTTACATCGCAATTTTTTAGAAAAGCTGCCGCGAATTCAGGCATTTTAGGCCACAACAATCTTGAAAAACGCCTGTGAAATCCTGGAGGGACTGTATTGTGTGTAATTGCCATATTAGAGCATGAGAGAATGGCTGAAGGCTGAAGGGTGATACAAACTGCATGCTGAGTCATTGTAGCAGTCAGTGCTTCATGCCATCTGTTTCCTCTCTTGTCGTTTATCGCCTGGAGCAGTGAGATCCAGGACCTTCCGAACTACAGTCCAGTCATCGTGGACTGATGTCAAAACAAAAATTCAATTTAGTGCATATTAGACTTCTACATGTTAATTGCAAACATCTCCAAAGCAAACTTACCACACAAGAAAATACTGAATTAAATTACATAATAGTTTTTTCTGTTCTGTTTTCCACTTTACCGTTTTTTAAATCTGCTTTTTTTTGCTTCTGACGTTTGTCTTTGTCTTTGAAAGGTCTAATACAAATCAAAAGTAATGCACTGTAGAACCTTTCTTTGTGTTAGTTATTTTCCCTTTTTGTCTCTTTAGAGTACTATAGCCATGAAATATAGACTTTTTTTGATTAGGTTATCATAAATGTGTGAGGGAGGAACTACATTTTAAGGAAATACTGTGCTAAAACTGGGAATGGCCTGTGGATTATTTGACATTCGAGTCAAGTGATCAGTTACTCGGTCTTAAAGTTTAAATGTGTTCATCTGTTTCCTCGCAGTCCCTCTCGAACTGAAAAACTAATGCTATGCACCGTCTTTTTCGTTTTATTTTCAGGGATCACAGTGCGAGAGGAGAACAGCGACTAGTTGGAAAATAAAGATGCTGTGAGAAAAAAGAGCAGTTTTGAATTTTTCACACAAGCCTCTGAAAATTGTGGCTGGATTTAAAAGTTACTTTGAGGCTTAATTTTATTGTAATACCTTGAAAGGAAAGAGGGAAAAAAAAACCCCACAATGCTTTCATTCGCCGGCTGACTTTTTCACCCTGTTCTTTTCAATTCCCTACTTCAGTGTAATACCAGAGATATGGCTGTGTTTGGTAGCTGAGAAAACACTAAAGTGATTTGGAGAGTTGCACAAGTACAGACTTCATGATGTCATTTGCAGTGAATAACAATCAGTTATGAGTCACGATGAAAATGTGGGCATTACTTTCATCCATCTTGCCTTAAATTGGGTTTTACACCAATGCAGTGCAATGAAACATAAACTGTGCATTAAAATCAACCCATTAATTAACATATTCTGACACAATGTCAACAGGAACTAAGATTTTTAAGACAACTTTCAGGGCATTTTGCATTAGATTCATGCTAACGCGGTTTGGCTAAACTGGCACCTCTGCGTATTTTGCCCATGCAAACAACCATTATTGTTCCTACATCAGTTCGTGTCCTTATCATCGCTCGACACTCGGCAAACATGTTTTTTGGGTGTGCAATAATGATTGCCGTGTTTGCTCACATGCTACGGTCTCAAGGTTAGCGTCTGCTGCTGCTGCATAATGAAGAGAGGTTAACAAAGGTTAGTGGCCACAAATGCATGCACATTAAGATCAGCAAATTCCTCCAAAGCAAACCTGTCAGCTTAGAGAGCATTCGGCAGCAGTGGTGACAGCTATATTACCATACGCATAAACACTCTCAGAAAATACCCTTAGATGTAGAATAATACAAAGTGACTGGTATTAATTAAAGCACCCATATGGATCAGCACTATAATCCCTCACTGCAGCTGTGTGCAATACAGGGGTTTAGTAGAAACAGAGGCATGTTTCCATGGCAAACTGGAGAGTAATAAGAGAGAGTAGTCTTGGGGGATGTTGTGTATTCTTTTACTTTAGTCTAAGCAAATTGTTCAGTGCCTACAACAATGGAAGAGTTTATCCAAAAGGCGCTGTGACAACCCGTCTTTGTTGAATCATGACAGCTATGTTTGCACAGACTTAAAAATTAAAAAAAAAACACTGGTGGTGAACCAAGGTTTTTTTGCAGCATTCAAACAACGTTTTCATAATTTGAAAGCCCCTGTAAATGTTTCTCTACGTTGCAAAATCTAATATTTTTCATATCTTTCCTGTAAAAAAAAAAAAATGTTGTTATTGTGATGAAATTATCCATAAATGACTTGCAAGACTTTATTTTCATGGTGTCACTCCTCCCCATGCTGGAGCACTGGCAGTAAAAAGCTCGAGAGTAGACTGAACAATGAGCCTGTTTACTGGGGCACAGAGGGTGGATCCCAATCCAACATAAACAGTATCAATGCCATCGCTTCTCTTTTTGCCTTGGCTTCTGGTAATTGTAGCTGTCCGCTGAGCTATTGTGTAGATTGTGCCAGTAGTTCTCTCATGTTTATGCATAGGATGGCATCCCCACATTCCCATACTCTTAGTTCTGATGTCTCTGTTTTGGTCTGTCTGCACTGCCTGGTGCCGCTAGACAGGGTGAGTCATAAGCTGTGTAAAAATGGTGTGTTTTGGGAATGGCTGTGCAGCAGCAGGGGTGAAATGGTGTTTATAATACATTCGCCTGCTATATCAACTCAAAGATCACTTTCGACAAACTTATCACTTACATAGGGCTGCAGATAACAATTATTTCCAATAATCGGTCTGTGTCTTTATTCTTTTTTTCAATACATTGTTGTAGAAAATGGACAAATGAATGCCAATGAAACCAGAGATTAATGTGTTGTCATGAAATTGCTTCTAATTGTCAGAAAAAGAGTTAATAAAGCAGTCTACTTCCATGCTCTATGAGGCCTCCAGGTTGATAGTTCGAGCTAAATGCTAACATCAATATGCATGTGCCATGAACAGATGTTTTAAATAGTTTAGCATGTTAGCATACTTATTTTATAAATAGAGAAAACCACAAAGAACAGCTGAGACTGAAGGGAATGTCGTTAGATTTGCAGGTATTCTGTCATTAAATTTAATTATGTTTGTTTTCTTATCATCTTATTTTACCATTGCAATTCATCTAGCAAGCGTTGAGACATTTCAGTGTGACTATATTGCTATTAATTACAAATTAAAATAGCTCAAAAGAATGGTAAGAGTATACAGGCTCAGTTGTGTCGCTGTTTCTGCAATCCCAGCTGCCTGCGAGGGTCACAGATTATCCATCACTGCACATTTGCTGAAGCACAGCCTTCAGGTGTTCCTGCTGGATGTGGTGGAGAGAGACAGAAAAGGAAATCACTTCACCTCCATTGGTAGAGGCTCTGCATTGTGTATCACCAACTGCTTTGGCTTTCATCCAGATCTTCCATTATGTCATCACCCGACCATGGCAAGAAAGGTCTGAGCCACTCCATTCAACGACTGGGGAAATGGGGCCATTTTGATTCCATACTGAAGCCGCAATGTGATTTGTAATTCTCAGATCATGATTGCCTTTCCTCAACATGAGGATGTTTGGCTGAATCCTGAAACACTCTCTTTAAAAGCATTTATTTGTTGATTTGGCTGAAGAAACCCAATCGACTGTAAAGTCATTTCTCTCTTCCAGGAAGGTCGTGCTGTCTTGTTGGCAGGATATGAGACAGAAGTCCTCATTTGCACTTAAAACATTATGTCATTTGATGGAGAATATGAAAAGTGGGGACTGAGGGAAGGTTTGTTGTCATGCAAAACATCTAACAAGCCAGATATTAACTTTAAGTGCACAACTTTTGTCATTTCTGCAATTCAGTGGCTAAAAACAACTTGAGTTGTGTTCTATATTGTGTTGAGTTGTGTGGCTCACATGAGTTAATCCAAATGTTTAACGGTGAAATCCAGAGAAATCCATGATATTCATCCGGGTAGCAGTGACAACACAGGAAACACAACAGATGATAGTCAGAAAATGAGGAAGGGAGTCAGCAAACTTGACTAAAGGCGACATTAATTAGACTTTTATCGCATTACCTTGTTAATGCAAATTTCTGCCTGAGTCACGTCAAACGGATTTCCATCAGCAATGGCGGTTGCTTGACAATAAGGACAACACTTCCCATGATTCCAAACTATTTAACATGGTCATCCAACTACATCCTTTGTTCTCAAAGTTTGACAAAGGAGCCCCTAGTGGTAGAAATGACAAACTGTGCATTTAACTTAGCAATGAATAAATTTGACCCGTTGCTGGTGCTTCACAAGAGGTAAGAGATTGTCAAAATCAGAAGGCTTAATCATTTTAGGGACTTATGTGAAGGGAAAATATTTAATGGCAAACTATATTTACTGAGACAACTCATGAAAAGTAGACTTACTGATTGACGTTGACACTTCTCATCACTAACATGGCCAATAACAGCAGAAACAGTAGATCTGTGAGAGAACTTTTATCTTGGAAAGACTTTAAGTTGCCCTTGACTCCAATGTTGTGTTTCTCGCTTCAGGAAGTCGCCTCCTTGCACCACTTCTGTCCACAAACTGTGTTTTACATTCTTTCAACTATATTTACTGTTTGTTGTTTAAGTGCTGTTGCACATATAGCAAGAACACAGCATACATGTGCATATGAGTTGTACATTAACACACAACAGAATTTTGTCCAAGTGTGGTTTATTTAAGAAAAACTGTGTTTATTACATGACTGAACTGCAGTTTTTAGCCCTAATTTCTTTTTTAATTTTATTTCTTTTTTATTTTTTTTTTTACAACTCTAGTACAATTCTATTCACAGGGCCCACCTAACAGAAACATACAGTACGTTTTTCATGTGGGCCTTTATTAATTACAAAAATTACTCGAGTGTCTTCAAAAATAAAAAATACAGATCGATGACTGAGAGATAAATAAATGAATACACACAAAAAATTCTGATCGAACTCAATCAGCCAATAAATAAATAGAGCAATAAATAACATTCAAAACATCTTTGGCCAAACTCGGGCCACTTCGCTGTCCCCATAGAGTCGACATTGGTCTCGGTAGATGCCCCAGCCAATCAGAGCAAAGTATGTTGACTGAATCAGCTTAATCTATGGGGTTCTAGGACACAACATTGGATATGTGGCATGAAATAGCAAGTGAGAGAACAATTATATTGAGGCACTTTTTAAAGATGTTCTAGGAAATGACAACATTCCCGTGTGTATGCGTATTCCCAAAAGAGGAAACAAAATGTAAGACAAGAAAAGAAAAAAAAAACATTCAATTCAAACATAACTGAATGGCTACTCTGCTCATGTAGTCACGTTACCGTTTATTTCCCTGGATCTTTACAATTTTGGGACTGAGCATGGTAAAAAAGTACCACATGAAGTAGAAAACGGTGAGCTAGAGGAAGGAGAAAAAACAAGAGAAAGGAAATAACGGTGAAACATTGTGTGTCGCAAACCAAAAGGACGTCGTTACATATTCGCTGTTTGAGTCTGTGAATAACATCAATGTGTGTTCTCTGTGGTGGTTGAGTCCGACTGAGTTTCCGACTGCTCCCCAAATATCCCTGCCAGTGTCTTAAAGCGGGGCCCCCACTCATTGAGGTAATCGTAGTCCTCCTCGACGTCGATGACGAGGGAGTCGATGGAGCTGAGCGACTCGGCCACCGAGCCGTTGCCCTCGTAGGCGTAGGTGGCCAGGGAGTCGTAGGGAGGGGCAGAGTTGTCCATGTCGTGCTCTTTCAGACGCTGGTTGATGAAATCTCGGATATCGGCGCTGTCCTGGGAGACGGGCGGCCTGGGATCCCTCTTCGGCTCCGGCTTCACGTCCCTGCGGTACAGATTCTCTTTGACAACCTTGGGATTGCGAAGGGTCCCCATGTCGAACGCGTGCGTGTCCTCCTCCCCACCTCCTTCATCGTCGTAATGGATCACATTATCTCGGATGTCCTCTTTAGAAGACATGAGGGTTTCTTTTTTCTTTTGCCGTCTCAAACCCATGTAGAGGACCACGATGACTTTGGGGAAAAAAAACGAGAGAATCACATGTTAGTTCACCACAAAGAACTGAACCTTTGGCACATTTCTTGGACAAAGTAAAATACATCCAAAAAACCTTGAAAAAATAGTTCTCTTTATGTTTTTATTATGTACTAGGAGTTCTTTGGTTACCACTGGGCTCAGTTTGGTCAGTGCTTCTCAAACGCCAGGGGGGGCACATGTGACCCCGGCGAACATGCACGGCGAAACTACCGTTTGCCTTTTCATTGCCGTACCAGAATAAAGTGTAACTGCACATCCGCTACAGTAGGTGGCAGTGGCGCTTTCACGCTACTGTGTCTCGGGTAATCACTGTTTTAAAAAGTCAGTGAGGGCTTAAAATTTATTCATTCTTGCTTTTAAAGATGAAAAATGATAATTGATGGAAAATAGATGAGCTCCAAAGACACGACTAATCGATCGTGTTTTGAATTAGTTGCGGAGCACGAAGCAAAGGCGAAAGCAAGAATTTTAAAAAGATATAACAATAAATGTTGTAAGTGGATCTATATTCCTTTCTTTTTTCCATTTTTTTTTTGGTTTTCCTTAACGTTAATTAGGATACAATGTTATGCGGAGGTGTACTTGTAACAATTTTGTAGACAAATGATACTATTTATAAGCGTGGAGGACGGTGGGTGGCGCAAAATGTTTTCTTCTTCCTAGAGTGGGCTTAACAGAAAACAACTGAGATGTGTTTACTGTGTTATGATCTTATATGTCAATATTTGACCTTGGTTATCGCCTCCAGCAAATCAAGCTTTGGTTCATATCTACGTAAAGACACTCCTATCAGCCTCTGTACTTGTGTAGTGCTTATTAGTAATTGTTGGTATGCTTACACCTCAATTAAGACAGTGAACATAAAAATCTGCCCCACAGAGCTGTGCATTAGTCTGTTTAGACATCACAGCTCTGAATGTCAGCGTTTTAGACATCTACTTTACATATAACCTATGTTTCAGCAGGATTTTAATTACATAATTAAAACCTGCTTCACATTACCAAGTTTTTAGATGTCTGGAACGCAGCTTTATAAATTTGTCCCAGTCTCCAACTAAATGCCAGATCATTTTATCACCAGCAAATCGACGCCTACTAAGAGCTACCTTCGTGGCACGAGGCAGAGAAGGTGTGCAGGCAGCGCTGCATACGTATAATAGACAGCACAAGAACTGCGAATAGTCCCACTGAGAGTGAACCAAAAGCAGCAGTTTACTGCTACGGCATGCAACTCTTCAGAGGTTATTTGAGGTTCTGCACCTTTCAAACACTGTGGTGCCACAGTGGGACTGTCTGCACATAACGTTAAAATACATTTCCATCTCAGCCTTTCTCCTGTCAATGCAGTTTTTCTCCCTCTGTGTCCCTTCCTCCGTCTCCTTTGTAAAAAAAAAAAAAAAAGTGGTATACACACATTTATGCATATATATATATATATACTTTTTTGAAATACTGAAATAGTTTACATATACATACAGATATACAGTGTACAGTATATATATATTAATACTTAGATATACAGTTGCGGAGATGAGATGAGAAATGGTCACAATGTAAATGATATAAATGGTCAGAATAGAAATCATTCATGTAAAAGACTCTAATAAATACATTCAGACTAAGAAAAAAAAAACTTAAGTAGGTCTCTTCCTTTCATCCCTGCTATATCTCACTTCCCTTCTGCATCCTCTCTCTCTCTCCCAAGTGATTTTATCTGCCTGTGTATAATGTGCCAGCTCCCCCCAGTGGCACCTACACAGATTTCAACAACAATAGTTCTTCATTAAAGGACACACTGGTTGAAAGCAGACTGTCGCCCAATCCAGATCAGTTTAAAGGAAAAAAAAAAAAGCTACATGGAGGACAGTCTCTGTGCTGGTCTGTTTAATTTCGCTCATCATTTCTCCTCACAGGACAACTGGGTCATCCTGACAAATCCTGCACAGGAACTAAAAGGCTCTATGGAAATGATCTCAGTGTGAGTTCTGATTCTCTCCGCCACTTTTCTTCTCAGGGACAGCATGGCGGCTTGGCGTCAGCCTCAGCCTCCAGGCTGAGTCGACTTGCAGCTTTTGAAGACATTTCTGCTCAAATGAAGAAGTGAATGCACCAACACAGCACTGCCACTGACTGGGTGCTTTTATGTTCCCTCACATGTGAAACAATAAAACTCAAGCTGATTTCTCACATTAGTACATTAGTGAAGGTAATATTAAAAGTATGACGTGGTATTACAGGAATTTAACTGTGGATTGCTTGCTGGTTCAGATATGAGAGAAAGTCTGGGGAATGTAAATAAAACTCAATTCAAAGGTCGTGGCTGCTCTTGATTTCCACTGTCAGGTGGAACTTCTTTAACAACCAACCGGCCAATATTCATAATTCAGAAAATGATGCCATAAACCCACATTTACTTCCTCCTGCTATGTAGATGAATTTGGATTTTAACAGCAGATAATTATGAAGCAGTTTTACAACTGTGACCTTGTGTGAAATGTAGAAGGTGTAGCCTGGGAAGCAGCATGATTGGATTTAGTTTATAGAGCTAAGCATCCCTTCCCCCGATCTTAAGCATCTCATTGAATGAGCAGATTCATATGGGTCTTAAAGCTAAATGTGGACACTCCTGGGGAGACACACTCAGTGTTATTAGTTTGGAGTCGGACACTGTAAAACATAGCAGAAAGTTTGAACACATTAAATTTTTATTTGTTGAGCTCAGTGTCTTACAATAATCTCTACCTTTGACGTTAAAAGCCAGTCATATTTAAAGATGCACGGACTTTGCCTCATCTGCACTCGCTATATTATTTTTTTTTTCCTCTCTTTTCCAACCGCAGTGAGCGCTCCCCCCCAACAAAGACAGGATTTAAGGTGATTGTCACTGAGCACCACACCCCCTCACTTTCGCAGCCCTTGGAGAACAGCTTTACTTGGGTCTTGAAGAGCCGCAGCCTTTATTCACTGTAACTGAAACACTGTATTTTACCGCTGAACTGACAGCTTCAGTGGAAAAACTTTTCCTTTGCTCTGCTCAAGTTCACCGTCAGTTTCTGCAACTAGCTCTCTGTCGCCAAACAACACGCTCACTCTGTACAGTGAGGAGATGTGAGACTCAACATCAGAGGATGTTGAAGGGACGGTGTTTGACACCTTTTAGTGTTTGCAGAGCCTTTTTTTAATTTGCTACTTAACAATGCCAGATATGTGCAGGATGTCCTGTTTTACGTGACCGATCCATAATCTGCAGTGTTTTTATGTCAGTTTGCTTTGAACTTTGACTACGGTGATGCTATAATTGTGCCTCAAGAGGAGTCCAATCCTTTTGAGCGGCGTAATGAGTTAAAAAGAACCCATGAAACCACACAGGGAAGGGTTTTAAAGGTAAAACTACCACTGAACAGTCAATAAAACCTAAATGAAACACCGCAGGTTTGACTTTTTTTTAAGATCAGGGCTGCTGCAAAATGGCCATACATTAAAAAAAAACTATTTTTCTTTAGGATTATATATGGCACTGTTATAAAAATGAAGAGTGATTAAAGGCAAGAAGATAAGAGGTCTCACCCAACAAGATGATGATACATAGAAGGATGGCGATCAGAGCTCCTGTGCTGAGACCCACAGGCAGAAAGATGGCCTCCGCACTGCAAGTCAGCAGAGAGCCGTCCGATTCGCAGCCACACACACGGATGGTCAGCGTGCCCGTGCTGCTCTTGGGCGGGTAACCGTTATCTTCAATTATCACAGGAAGGAAGTAAATCTCCTGCAAACGCCGTCTGAAGCCGCTCCGCTTCGTCACGATTCCAGCCGTGTTGTCTAGATGAAGGAGAGACAGAAGAAGTTTCGCAATCAGTCAAAAAATCAAAAAGAAATCTTCAAAAAAAAGATCACAACTTTTTTTAATGGTATTTGTCTTTGATGAAAGGGATCTTCTAAAAGTGTATGGAAAAAGGCTTGAAGTAGTGCAGCGAGTGCTTCTCCTTGATCTCTGCAGGTTAGACAGTGTTATGACCAAAGCAAAAAAGAAAATATTCCACCCAGAATAACCTCACATCAGTCAGGATCCTCTGAGCTACACCGCAAGTCTGGAGGTCCAAGTATGAGAAGATTTCTAAAAAACTTTTCGGTGTCTGATAACTCTTTATGTTTGATACCCAATCCACTCTGAATGTGATGAGAAACCGCAATGTATCAAAGGGTTGTCTTATCAAAGCTCTCACCGTTTTACACCGCTTACTTTAAAAAAAAGCTGATAGAGCCTAAAAACACACCCGGTTACAACATTCCCCGAATCTCTGCAAAGCGTTTCCCGGCATACCTGCGCTCCGAAAAACTATTGGGATCTGTTGTTATTTTGTTATCTCTTTGTGCAGGCGGCATCACTCCAGAGAAACAGCAAGATTAGCAATGAGAGATAATGGATAATAAAAAAATAAAATAGAAAAACAAAAGGGAACAACTTGGGAAGACAGTCAGAGGTGTGAGAACGGCGACTGGAATGGAGGTCGACAATGCATACGAGGTGGAGGGGACGTGTCAGGTTGGACCTGCCTGGTTCTGTCTGCTGCAGCCAGGGCTGTCTGACCTCCTGTCAAGCCGGGTTTGTTCCACTGACGAGGCCTGGCACTTTTTCTTGACAGGAGGTCAGGCATTTTAGCACACCTTGCATGTTGTGCACAACTACGGTTTTGTTTGTACTCCCCCTCTCTCTTGCTGAACCTGTCCGCGGTGCCCGTGGTGTTTGTATTTTCTGTCCCTACCTATCAGATCTCGCTCTGTATCTGGAGAGTGTGTAGCTTGCAGGGGCCTCTGGCAGCCGGGGGAACTGTGAGACAGTGTGTCCAAAAGGTAAAACTGGATCACAGGTTCAGACCCGGGCTTGTCAAGGATGGTGAACGCATTCGTTTCCTTGGACTCATCCTGCCATGTCCCACTTTTCATCAGCCGTCTTTCCGGTTAGACTTCAAAGTGCTCGGCCAGTGCAGGCTGTCATATGTGCCCTTATCATAAAACAGCGTCTGACTGCGTGTGCTTAAGTTATTTTTAGCATTAAGACACGAAACTCATCTTTAAGTGACAAACTTTTTAACAAGCTACTGGCTAATAATCAATCTTGAGAGGATGGATGTAGAGATCAGAGGGTCAAGTTATTAATAATTATCTATTTGTTGGGTAATTTTCCCCCGATATTTTAAAACCATTGGTGTTATCTCACAAATAGCTGCTTATATCAATAAAAAGTGATCGATATACCGTTTGCTTTCTTTCTAATTGTAATTTGTTGCAATGGTCATTTATTCTTATCATTTCAATCCTAAACTGTAATTAGTCGTCAGGCCAAAAGAACCGATTTTCAATGCTGAAGGTGATGTTGCTTCCATAGTTTAGAAGTTACAGCAAAATAAACAGATAGCAAGTGAAAAGGTCATATCTCCTCAGGTTTTTATGGTGAGATATCAATCAGCTGCGGATCACTGTATTGATTTGCCGTGGCACCAAACGGAGTTGTTGTCAAAAAACGCGAGAGCACTCACTTCCAAAGTCTCGGATGGTGAAGTTCTTGTTTTTCAAATCTTCTTTTGGCGACTTGAAAGAGAACTGCTGTCCAGCCATCGGTAGATCCTGGTCCTTCGCGCTGAATGTTTGAATCACCTGTTGAAAATTAAAAACAAAAATCATGTTCATGAGCTTGTTTCTTTTTGCACTTACTGAATGAAAACTGTCTGAAAACTTTGCACAGATGGAAGGTTTTCTTTTGAGAAGATGTGATTATGTCAGATGTTTCTCTGTAATGAAAATTTTACTTCCACATGTCAAACTGTTGTTGAAGAAAAATGTGGAAATGCTCAACTCTGAACACGAGTGTCGGCTAGTTCTGACTCGACTGCATGTCAGACCTGTCAGCGCTGAAACCGGGCAGTAAATTGTTCTCCTGGTAGTTTTGGATGCACTTGCTGAGCACTTGATTGATAACTTGTTGGAAATCCTGGATCGTGTCAACACACAGCGTGAGAGATCGAGTTCATTCAAAGCAGCCGGAGTTTGTTGGAGGGTCATGAAGGGAGAGTAGCTGCTTTACTTTTTTATTTTTTAGCCCGTATTATCGTACATCTTCTAAAAAAGCACAGAGAACACCGATCTGTTCCCCCAAAAACAAACGGAGATGAAGATGAAAAAGACACCTCTTGATCATCCCCTGCACCTGCTGCAACACCTCAACAAACAGGAATGTGAAAATGTGTTTACCGAATAGCACCGACGCATCTAACATCTCACTCCTGCTTGACACAGACTGCTGATTCAGCCGCCTCTACACCAGACTACTGACAACTT
Organism: Ctenochaetus hawaiiensis; assembly: GCA_029783645.1. Classification (NCBI taxonomy): domain Eukaryota; kingdom Metazoa; phylum Chordata; class Actinopteri; order Acanthuriformes; family Acanthuridae; genus Ctenochaetus; species Ctenochaetus hawaiiensis. The sequence goes on along the minus strand of JAPZDY010000013.1, from coordinate 3,226,967 downwards.
TATTTCTCTTTTTTTCTTCACAAACCTTTCTCAGCTTTGTCTAGATTTCGTCCTGCCAGCCCAGCTGTGCTACCAGGCTGCTCTTCTTCCCCTCCCACCGGACTCGACCTGTTGCACTCCTGATACTTCAGCCCTGGATCCCACATATGCATGAGCCACTAATCAGCACTGCTGCCCTTTTCTACATCATCCCGACTGTTTCTTTCCTCTCTCGGTATTTCAATTAAAATCTCTTCCTGGGAGGAAACCTGACACCAGGTGTTGTGTTCTTCACAGCAGCTCCACACCTCACACTTTTGTTTTCCAGCAAACAAAAATTAGCTCAGCGAAGACAATGACCTTCATTAAAGACATTCCAACACTGACTCTCATTTTTTGAGTCTATCAAATTAATTTGTTTCTCTCGGTAAACCAATGAGATCAAAAAAAAAAAAGGGCTTGTATCTGTCAGACTTTGCCACAACCCAAAATGAAAGTAAAGTCTATTAGCTTAATTGCCAAAGTGGAGGAGTTGTCGTGCTTTAAAGCAGCAGCGTCCCTGGTTTAGCTCGAGCCTGCAGCCTTTGTTGCTATCGTTAACTTAAGCGCTGTGAGTAGCCTGACCCGAACTCTTAACATAATCACAGACTGGAGTTAAAACCCTGGATTTCCTGGATTTCCATGAGAGAATCCTGAGCCTGAACTCCTCCCTCAGGCACAATTCATCAGTAAAATGCATCACTGAACCGTATAAACGTGATGTAGGCACAGTCATGCTGAGTGTCATGAAAAAAACATCTATCATTTTTATTAATCTACACTAACCGTATTGATTTAGTTTTGTTATCACCGCAGCAAAATGCTGTAAGACTCTCTCAAATATAATGACATCCCCTCTCTGCAGCTACAGAATATCTATCTATAAAAAAAAAAAGCATATAATAAAGTTTGTTTGCACACATTTTGTCAATTCATCAAATTGCTTGGAGATGTTTCTTGGTGACATGGACTGTTATCGATCCTTTTAACGCTGAAGGATGCAATAAACAATGGCGGGTTAATAAAACACCAAATGCAGATATGATACGTGCGATGAATTTAATGCAGTGTGTGACAGCGGCTTTCTTCAGCTTCGGTGTTCAAACAGAGAACATTATTAACTACAACCCATCATGTGCAAAACGTTCTTCTTCTTGGACTCCAGAGTTCTTCCCCCCTCTTTTCTTGCAGAGGTGAAACTGTGGCTGCTTTAACTGCTTATTACCGAGCGCTATTGTAAATGTTAAATGGCTCTAACTGTATTCTACTTTTGCACTTAGCTGCATTGTAAGTTGAGTCAGATAAGTGTGGCGGCTAAATGCTGTAAATGTAAATGTAATTATTCCGGTATAACAAACTGAGTCAGGAGGATAATGTGGCATCATAAAAAAAGCAAAGGAAATACATTCAAAAAAGTGATGAACGCATTATAGCAGTCACTGCCCTCAGAGTATCTAACTCCAATAAATATACTTGTTTTAGGATTCCTTTGTGATAGCTTTTTTAATTTCACACTTCAGCAGTTGACCAGTCAGGACACCGATTCCAGTAAATAAGAGAATCAGGACACATTCCTCTGTATTACTTTATCACAGCCTTCACCACTTTTACTTTTTGCCAATCTCTGCCCTGCCCTTCTCACGCATCCACATGAACATAGTCAGCTGCTTTGCTAGCTCGGCTACGCCCTGCTTACACTTTATGTTCCATGGGAGGTGGTACCACAGCGTGAGACCCTCCAAAACAAGCAGTTTGTGTGTGTTTTTCAGCTGTGTGCGTGCAGACAATCATCAAGAGAGACGCGTGTGATGGATTTTTTTTAAAGGAGAGGATCCGCGGTTCTTTTATCATTCACCAGCTGTGCGCAACACCTGGCGGAATCACGCTGTGAAAACACTGGAGGAAAGTGTGTGTTCTGCACTGGAGGGCAAGAGAGGAAAAGGAGGGGAAAGGAAGAAAAAAAGAGGCTATTTAAAGCTGGAGGTTAAGAAAAAAAAAGAGAGGAGAAGAGGTGAGCAGAGAAAGATGAAAGAAGAAAAGAGGATGTTTTTCAAATGTGGAGCACATTTTGCATGATGATTGCAGTGGACGTTAATAACAGGCTACAGCTCTCCGGCCTTTATGTTCCTGACATTTATTTATTTATTTTTTTAACATTCAAATTATTGTTAAAATGTGCATTTCTGTCCCAAGCCTCCTATTACATCCTTAGAAAGACATTGGTTTACGGGTAAAGCAAGTTATGTTCTTCAATCCTTCACTTTTCCAGCCAGTGAAACGAGCACAGACGGATAAAAAATCAGACGTCTAACTACAATACTTAAGAAGTTAAGAAAAAAAAGTGCATTTGCATTGGATTCTGTCTCCATAAGCAGCTGTTTGAGAGAAAAAGTTGCCGGGACCCCTTGTCTAAGTGTTACAAACATTACAAAAAAATTACAACTAGCTTCACGCCGGGAAGAGACAGTGATGCCTTCAAATGCAGGGCACAGCCGTTGTTTTGATTGCAACAGGCCTGAGGACCTGCAAACAGCCTCAGTGTGATGAGAAGTGTACAGCAATTTGATAGACTGCCAAAGAAGCCGTTACCTCAGAATGCTAACTGCATATAGATGCAAGTTAATGGGCTAATTTGCAGGCGCAGGTGGTTTACAATGTGCACAGGCAAAATTCTCCGCTGCATCTCAAAATATCATCTGAAATGTACTCCGGGTTTGCTGGTATGCAAAGCGCCCGCTATGCTTTGTGATTGCTTCTCCGGCTGAACTGAACTCTTATGACACAATCAGTTTTAAAGATTTAGATTCAGAGACTGTGCGGAGTCTTCTCTGCAAACTCCTGTGAAATAAAAGGTTTTGGAAATTTGACCTTGAGTAAAACACACCAACCCTCAACGTGAGAGCTAAGTGTGTGAATTTCTTGCATCAATATGAAGCTCCGAACAAATAATATAAAGTTAAAGTATATTTCTGCCTATGTGTAAACTATTACTCTTTTTTAATTGATTTAACCCTTAAACAGGCAAGGGTAGAAATTCAGAAGTGAGAAATCGTTTGATATCAAAAATGGTCCTATTTGGACCTAATAAAAACATTCCCACACTTTTTTTTTTTAAATGTGGTATAATTCGGATTTTATAAATTATATCTCCATTTAGGGTACAAAAACAGTTATAATGGTGAAAAATTTAGATTTACTACTTTAAAAAACTGATACATTCTTTCTGCTAGTGACCATTTTTATCACAAAAGTAGTTTTAAAATCAATTTCATCAACATTTAACACACTATTAGCCTTCCACAACATTTGGTTTTAACTATCTA
>JAPZDY010000013.1:3210635-3223526 GCA_029783645.1 Ctenochaetus hawaiiensis | reverse complement strand
AAAAATGGTCCTATTTGGACCAAAGAAAAACATTCCCACACTTTTTTTTTTAAATGTGGTATAATTCGGATTTTATAAATTATATCTCCGTTTAGGGTAAAAAAAACAGTTATAATGAAAATTTAATGACTTACTACTTAAAAAAACTGATACATTCTTTCCGTTAGTGACCATTTTTATCACAAAAGTAGTTTTAAAATCTATTTCATCAACATTTAACACACAATAAGCCTTCCACAACATTTGGTTTTAACTATCTATTTCAACCCTAAAGTATGAAAAGTAATGTTTTTTTTGTTCAACTTAATTCAACACCTTTAAATAGTTTCAACAGTCACCTTAGAGCCACATCAATGCTAAGAAACTGGAACATACCTGTCCCACTTTGGCATTTTCACACACGAAGGTCTCATAAGGACTGGCAAGCTCAGGCGGGAACTCATTGATGTCCAACACGTGGACGGTGACGGCCACCCGGCTGGTCAGAACTGGACTATCTGGAAAAGAAAACACAACGTAGAACTGTTTATAGCACAAACATGCTTTCAGTTGTTGCAAAAACACAACACTGGAGCACTGTGCTGTTTCCCAGCACTGACATCATGTGGACATCAGAAGTACTACCATCACATGATGAGCCGAGGCACAGAGCTTTATCACTGCTGCTGTAGGATGGGCCAAGTGGTTAAAGAGGCTGTCATGCCCGAGTGTCCAGCCAGAGTGTCCTTGAGCAGATGCTAAATCGTCTAGCTGCTCACCCACCGGAGTCGGCTCTGGTTAAATGCGTCCGTTTGGAAAACCATTCATTTGTCTCGAACATGCTGGTGCATAAATTGCACCCGGACGCTGCTGTTTCATGGCGTCTTTGATTGATGACGAACGGGAGAATTAAATAAAAACACACCATAAAAGCATCTCATGTGCTGCCTGCTAAATAAAGTGTGTCTCACATTATGGAATATGGCTCTATAGAGGGAATATTTTCTTTCTTTGCAAGCTTTTTTTTCTTTTTTCCCCTCTGGTTCTGTTGTGGGTTTTGGCCATAAGATGTGCAGCCCATATTAATTATATTGTGAAAGCCCCTTTGAGAGGGGACTAACTCGAATCCGGTGTTGTTTGTTACGGTGTTTCCTCACTGCAGGGGCACAACTGAGAAATGTTCTTTTTGTGCGAAAGCCCAAGTAAGGTAAACTTTATGGATTTGATGTGGGAATAGGCTTTGCTCTGCAGTGGGGGGGCTTAGTGTGTGCTTGTTTGTGCGAGTGCCAGTAGGGAGACGGAGGAGGGGGGACGTGTTTCGGTTCCTGTGTAGGTGGGTGGTTTTAGAAGAATAAAATGTGTGTGTGTGTGTGTTGGTTGGGGGGGGGGTTAGGGGGTATCATGGGGATTGGAGATGCAACCCCAGCTCTGTTAGTAACCTGTCTCTGACCTTGATGGGAAAAAAGCAATCTTCCCACTGAGGTAAAAATGACAACAAGCATGGGATTTGCTGCTTCGCTCTGAACTACTAACACTGATGCTCACCCAGCAAAACACTGATCTTCTTCTCCGTCATCCCGGCCCCTCGATTCCCCGGCCTCTAAAAAAAGTTTGAACAACTTTGAATCCTCTGGATCAATGAAAATTTGTCTTGAAAAGCCCCAAGGATTCAGGATACAAGAGTTTATCTTTTTCCTCCTCATCACATCTCAGAAACTAATCTCCATAACTGTTCACCGACCCTCAGCATGTCATCAGTGATGTATCTTATAGCCCACTAGATGGAGCAATGGTATAGTTGTTATATTAAAATCTGGCTTGTGTCAGCATTTCCGCCCAATAACAGATGCCTTATTTTTTTTTATTGAAACACATTCCTGTATTGCTACAGAATGCTTGGCTGATCAGCTGTAAAGTTGCTCGCTTTATACTGCTTTTCTACTGCATATTACTTTTTTTTTTTTTTTTTAATTAAGCTCATTTTAATAGAAACCCCCCATCTTTGCGAGCAATCATCCGCAAACCTATAAAATGTGCTGCAAAACAGAGACAGAACCACTCTTTGTGGATGGTAATCTGTTAAAAGTGCAACTGTGGACAGAAAAAAAAGAAAAAAAGTGAGCAGACTCACAACACAAAGCTCCATGATGGTGTGGAACTGCACTCAACTGCTGTAAGTAGACAGTAAATGCAATACCTCATGCCTCCTGCCAAGGTTATTACTGCGTTTAATAGATCTTCCCCTGTCTTTGACTCCTAAAATTTGCCAATGGGCTTAAATGCCAGAAAGCAAACCGTTAATCTAGCCCCTCTTATTTAGCAAGCCTTCTGCTATTCACCGCGTCTCAGGAGAGCAGCAGACACTGCTCTCATTTTGCTGCATGACTGCGGCGTCTCGCAATGACCGGACAAATCTCCAAGGCTTTGTGAAGTGAAAAAAGTCTCCAACTCAGGAGTGGCGCTAATCATTGCAAAGTAAAGGTACCTTCATTCAAGGTAAATGTCATCCGGCAGCTCGCATTGTTCGATATTTTCCTCAGTCATTTTTAATGGTGAATGAAAAGGTGCGTTTGGACAAAAAGTTATTAAGCTGCACAGCAAGGACACAGCAGATGGAGGACCGGGTCAAGAATGAAGGTGCAAAAATAATTTGATGTTTAAGGGAAATTGCTGTGCAGTGCTACCTGAGGCTGCTTGAGACTGTGGAAAAGTCAGGACAGTCTTTTTTTTTTTTTGACCTCTCCACACACAATGCACTTTTTCTATGGGCACTGAAGGTATCTTCAGTATTTATTGCTGTTCTTCATGGTTTAAAACCCGAATAACTGACAGACAACATCCCGCCGATGGTAATAGAATACATCACAGAGGAGCCATAACAGCTATCCAATACCCAGAACACAAAGTTCTGCCAAATCTCGCTCAAGGTCAGAAACACATTTGAACTCTTGACGTCGGGACACAAACTCAGGATAGCAGGGTTTTTTTCTTTATCCCTGCTATACCTATAAAATCCGTTTCCTTTAACGCTGGTGCTGAATGTAAGGTTTTTTTTGTTGTTTGTTTGTTTTTTTCTTTCCTCTTGCTGGAATAAAAAGTCTCCGGAGGAACAGCGGTCCCCAGGGGAGGAACGAAAGGAACAAAGCTCCCCTAAGAAAGAAAGGAGTGACAGGAAGGCAAGTGGACGAGTGCAGGATGTGCAGAGATGCTGCTCGATTCCTGCGTCACCACCTGAACATTTAACACCCTTGTGAAAACTCTCACCTTCCTCCGGCTCACATCTTCAACCATCCCACACCTTCCAGTCTCCCTACAGTGCTTCCTCTCAGTCTACCTCATCCTCCAGCTCCTCGACACATGTGCACAAAAGCCACACAAAGGAACACAAAGCACACACATTGAAAACAGAATTAGCATGTCGCCGCCGTGACCTTGAGGGGAAGTGAGTAATATCAGTTTCCAAGGCGACAATGACTCAAGTTTTAACAGCCCATATTTCACAGTCTGTCCTAATGAATATACAGCACGGGTAATTTTGATTGAGCACCCGCCTGCCTCTGGGATAATGACTTTGACGGTTCTTAGCAGATTTGATGACTTGATGACGATGGATTTGCTTATTTATCCGGGAATTTGCTCCATTTCCTTCATAAAAACATAACTGGCTTGATGACACGTCTTAAAGCCACAGCCTCTGTGTTGGTTTTACTCCTTCCCAAGCAGCTCGGCTCAACACAGGCTTGATGGGACTGCATCTGCTTACTGTAAAAACTCTCGAGGGTTCACATTTTACTACACTGTAAGTAAAAGTTGACTCTGGCAAGAAAAGCCTGCTCCCAATGCCGGTCTTATCAGACGTATTAAAAAAGGTTGTAAAAAATGAAAACAGAGTTGAGAAGCAAGTTTGCTAGAGGAGACAATGTCCCAAAAGTTACATCCCACCGGGAGAGCCATCATGGTTTATAGTCACCTATAAACCTTTCCAGCAAAATGGGATTGAGTATTGACTTGAGTAAAAGTGTGTTAAATCCTTCACACAGATTATGGCAGGGGAAAGGACGACGCCGCCTGCATGAATCACAATCGATCCCGTTGTCGTCATACTCACTAAGTTTGGTCGCCACAATGGAGATGTTGTGCTGGGCGATGCTCTCTCTGTCGAGGAGTTCGTTCGTGGAGATCGTACCCTCCACCGGATCGATGTCAAAGTAGCTATCCAAGTCACTCTTCCAGTCGATGGAATACCTGCAAGAAAATGTTTGTTTAATGGCCCCATTTTTTAACACAAACCACAGAATTAAACCACAGTGATTTTTCCCTCCGGACTCATGTATATGAGTTAGGTGTAATATAATGTTGGCGTAGCCTTCATTATTCATCCTGAATGGTCATTTCCACAAAATGTGCTGAGGATTGCATATATATATTCCAATCTAGTAATGGGGCATATGCACTTCGGCCACGCTGAGCTAACGGTTTTCTTGGGAGCACAAATGAATTTTAGGCACCGCTGAAACATTATCAATCTCTCGCAGCCGATGAACAACAGAAGCATTAAAAAAGGTTGGCTTGGCTGTCTGAGAACAGAAGGATACCGTGTCCTCTTCTTAAAAATACATCTTTCTGTCTTGCCCAGTCGCTCTGAATGCAAACTACGAAATACAAAAGAGATCTGAAACCAGACCGCATGCCACTGACAGCGCCATTCATCACGCCATGCTATTTGATCTTAAAAGGCTATTTTTCATTAATAATTTTTGTGATCGTCAGTGGGGCTCCCAATGGAGAAAATATGTTGCTGTCTTTTATCCTCCCTCACAAGGAGGTCAGAGGTCAGGGGTTCGGTGCCTTGCTTACAGGCTCTTCCACAGGACAGATGCTTCATTTCTCAAGGGCTCGGGCTCCCTAAACGAAGGACAGCTTCATTTTTTTTTTCATTCTCATATCGAGCTATTTGATCTTAAAAGGGTATTTCTCATTAATATTTACTATGCTTGTTTTTTCTTTTTTTGCTGCTGTAGAGCCTCTAACTGGACTCTAACAGAGGCCTGGCTCATATTCAAACCCCAGAGTCTTTTACTGTAATTTAAAACGATAACAACATTACTTGAATAGATTTTTTTTTTTTTTTCAAGCTTTGGTTCCATCAAATTTTATTCCAATTTTTCACTCGTCCATGTCCTCCCTTTAACTCCGTGTTGTGTGCAGCCTTGATGTGAACACGATCATGTCAAAATAGTTTTAAAGTGAGTCTCTTTGATAAATATTACAGCCAAACTCCCCATCAAGAGTTCAAAAGATCAATGGTTTGCAATTTTCCTCGGGGCAAGATGCTTTTTTGGGGGGGGGTATTATACGAGTCAAGCTGCTACTAAAGCATCTGCTTCACTGTCAGTGGTTAGTGGCTCAGCGGTTGAAGAGGCTGCCTAAAAACCAGGGTATTATACACTAAATCCCATAGTCATGTTTTTAAAATTCCCTCGACCATGATAACACACCCTCACCAAACGCATTTAAAATCTGTCAAGATAAATAGCAAAAATATGTTTCAGAAACTAAACTATTTTGCATTTATTTGAGGCAGAAAACTTAAAAAATCATTTGAGATTTGTTCACTCTAAGTACTATCACAGCGGAGTAAAGAAAAACCAGGAAATAACAAAAGAAAAATCAAATTATAACAGTGTCTTCCTCTTTGAACTGCAGATATGAAACCGAAGGCTAACCCTAACGTAGCAAACTGTGCACACAATACTGTAAGAGGAAGTAGAAAAAAACAAAAGAAACAAATTGATGTTCATTGCCCACAACTAACAATTTTTAGAGTGTTTGACTTTGCTGCAGTTAACTCATTTTAGTTCATGATCAGCATTGCTCTTCAGTGTCCTGTGACTTGTGGTATTACCATTTTTAAAAAGAGGCCAAAAGCTACGACTTTAAAACTCATTCCAAGTTTAGGGAGCTCTTTGGATTCAACTGACAATGCAGTATTCATGATGCCCTTTTGTTTCCCCCGGCTACAGATAACTCGGCACTATACTGCTAAATAGCAGAATCAGTCGAGTCTAAAGTCTAAAAGCATTATTCCCTATGCATGATGGGTCACTGGGTCTATTGTTTTGAAGCGAAGAATGCAAGGCTGCTCTCTGAAGACTCACAAGTGAAGATGAATATTTAAAGTGCCGGAGACAAAGTGGAGATCAACGGAATAGAGGGCATAAGCTTTTTGTTGTACAAATCTCTGCTTCATTTATGTTTTTTTTTTTTTTTTGTTGTCTCTGGAATAAAATATTCATAATAAAACAACTTCTTTCCATGCAACAGGTATTTTTTTCTGCCATTTCTGTTGCACTTTCGTGATACATTTCCGTAGAAACCATTACTACGAAGCAACGTGATTGAGTAAAAGTAGGTATGGAAATAGAGGTTGACAAAATAGCTCTCGTACATAATTTAAGAATACACTTGCGTTTGTCAATCACAGTCTATTGTTATCTACCGCTCAAGTTGATGGAATATACAGGCTAGCATGTATGTATGCCTTATATAATGCCTTATTCATAAATGTATCACACAACTGTGTATCCAACAGCTTTGATGCAGTAATAATTTAAAATCGATGGCTGGTCAAAAGGTGATTTCTAACTTTCTTCTGGACTGAAAATTAGTGCTTTATCCCGTAATACATCTATATTAACACACGTCGTAGAAATTAAACACCAGTAGTCCAATAAATATATAGTATTCCAATCATCTAAATGAGTATTTACATGATTAAAGACAGTCCACTTTAAGATATCAGATTCAGATTTTAACAAATATCAGGCCATAAATAAAGGGATAAAATCATCTCTGTTGCATTACGTCACCATTCATGCTCCATAACACCACGAGTCGATGCTAGTGGGATTTTACATGACAATGTCAAATGTTCCACATAGATTGATTAGACCTCAAACTGATGGGTGACTGACAATATTCTTAAGATTAAAGCCGTGATGACATTGATGAATTGAGAAAGGAGACATTGATGAATGGATTAGAGTCCTAAACCTTCAATTACTGACTGCAGTATCTCAGTATTTCTCCCTTTAGCTCCTCCATCCTTGCCGGAGTTAAGGAGGATATCTGGTTGGACCGTAAAGCTTCTCAAGACGAACAAGTACATTCAGATGCACTAAAAATACCCATTAATATATTATAAAATATGAAATTAATCATGACAAATAGATTTTAAAAAGTGCCCCTTGAAATGAGACTTTCCAATATGTGGGTTAAATATGCAGCTTCCCGCTTTACTTTTATCTTGGCAACAACCAACAGTATTATTATTTAAGCAGCTATTTTTTATTTTTTTCAATAGAGTCAGATCTTATTCACTGGCTTCATGAGACTACTTCAGAACAGAACAGAACAGAATGTACGGTTTTTAATGGATTTTGTTAAGTCCATAACTTCACATTACATTAACAAAATTTAAATTCTGAAATTGTTAAACTAAATAAATTTGAAAGGAAAAAAAAATAGGAAAAACTGTTTCCCTATTCAGATTCCCCATACAGAGCTAAAGTAAAAATTGGCTTAGAAATTCAGCTGGAACTTCGAGTCCTAGTTAATTCAAAACACTAGAGAGGAGTGGAATATGCATTTTGGACTTGCAGAAAGACTGATTAATATTGGAATCATTTCTTAACTGTCCTTTAAGTGCTTTTATGCCCCTTAAGTCCTCTTCAGTTCCATTTAATTTGAGGACTTTGGTTCTCTGTTAGCAAGAAATAAGGCTACAAAAACATTGTCTATATATGTTATGAGCAACATAAAAATCACAATGACTTGAAGTTTCCAAAAGTGGTATTTTACCTTAAACTAAGCAGTTTTTAATGTTTTTAACTTGTGAAGAATTTGGTATTTTCTAACTGTCTGAGGACATTCATTTTTAATTTAGCCAATTGTCCTGAAACTTGTGCCTAAAAGTGTGTCTGCTGCTTTGCGCAGAAGAGTTTAACTTCACCTGACTGGACTGCTGCTGGCATCTAAATCCTGTGCCGTCACCGCTCCGATGATGGTGCCGGCAGGTGTGTCCTCATACACATCCATCACATAGGAGGGTTTATTGAACACCGGGGGCTCATCCACATCCAAAACGTTAATCTTCACTGTGGCTGTGTCTTTGAAGGCCCCGAAGCTTTGAAATCGAGGATCCAGATGAGCATTGGAGGCTTCTACCTTGAAGGTGTATGCCTTCTTGGTTTCAAAGTCCAGTGGCTGCAGAAAAAAAAAAAGAGGAAAAAGAAAAAAAAAAAACTTTTACAACAATGGTTTAGTGTATGTATATCATATTCTCACATATTCTCATCTGCCTGAAAGTGGAACTGAAGGTTGAAACACATGACAACATCCTCTGAAATGAAATCACTTGTAGCACATACAGGATGTTTTTGCAGTTTAGACGGCAGGTCAAATGACAGTCGATTGCATCTTGACCTGGTTAAAGTCTCATGTGAATAGGTCAAGCTGCAGTTACTGGGTTCAGCAGAACTGCACACCTTTACAAGCATCCTTCAGACAACAGCTCAGAGGTTCACACCTTCAAGCCTTCGACATATCAGCCCGGAGTCAATTAGTCAAAAGCAGAGGAGAGGAATCTGCATCCTTGATATGTCTGCTGCTGAGGTGTAAACATCTGACAGACAGTAACGCCCGTGTTCGTACTTCTGCCTGTCTCCTGCTCTCTCATGTGTGACCAACCGGAGTTGGCGAGCTTGCAGTCGTTCACGCTCCGCTGGCCTGGAGTCACATGAGAGACATTCCTTTCTGTGTATTTTCAAATTGACTTACATGTAACCGCTATGGCGCCAATGCTATCTTCCTGCCCCAGGACTTGGGCTTCTCTGCCATGTCGTTTCAAAAAGACACCAAGTGAAAAACAGCTGGTTATAGCACAGCAAAATGTTCTTATGTAAAGAGACGGTAAATATGAGAGGCAATGTGCACTAGAGGATGCGATAAAAAGCCTAATTTTTTTTTTTTTTCGTGATGCAAGATAAATATGACCCGTTGTCCGTCCAAATTAAATGCACATGAATTAGCAAACTAATTAGAGTCCCACCACTAAAAAAATGACCAGAGGCTGTGCAATCATGATTTCACAGTGATAGCAAAGGCTTTTTTGAGCCCTCTATCTCTCCACTATCTCCATGGTTTCACAGTCTTGCTGCTACAGCAGGTGTCCATAAAAAGAAAAAGAAAAAAAAGAAAAAAGAAAGCTATGTGAAGGCAAGCCAATCTGAAAGCAATCATTGACCATCAACCACCGTGATTGGTTTGATTACAGTGCGCCAGATGCAACTAGCTAGGCACAGCTATAAGATCCTTCAACAGGAAATACACTCTGTCCCTTTCAATCTCTCTCAAGCGGTGACAACACTGAAGGAAGACCGAAGCAATAGTCCCGGACGAAAACTGCAGGTGTCATTCAAATGCTGATCGCTACAATAAAACTAAAGGATTTCTTGCTGAGTTACACCTACAAAGTGGCCTCAGATTTGCAGCAATCATCGCTTCTCTTCACTGAGTCTGATGCGGGTTTCTGTGACTTTTCTTGAAATCAGCATTACAGAGAGAACTCGATACGCTCAGTGGAAACGTTTAAGTGGTGGAACTAAATACATCAATGGTGTTTAATCAAAATATTCTCAATGTTTGGAGTTTCTTTGCAGATCCAAACCAGAATAAAAAGTAAACTTAAAATGATACATATTGTGTATAATGTTGTGCCCAGAGCACCGCATGTAAGACAGCCTTGCATAGCTCAGCTGAAATGCGAGCACAGGTGGAGGAGGAGGAGGAGGGGGGGAGGCAATGCTGGGGAGGTGGACAGCAGGAGGTGTACACCAGGCCTCATTACCCAGAGTTTCACTGGGGATGAGGAGAAGCACTGCCTTCCATCTCAACATGCTGCATCGCTACAATTAGGATAGAAGACCGACTCTAGCCCTTTATAACTGTCTAATTTCTGTGTAATCCTCGACTAGCAGAAGACAGAGACTTGTGGAGTGTGATGGGAAATGCTTCTTTTTCATACACAAACTTTGCACTTCTGACACGAACCTCCCAGCGAGCACAGCTTGTGTCCTGAAGTTTCATTTGACGAATTAGGCCCATGTGCGTAGATGATGTCTATATTTAAAACAGTCGAGCTTACGAAATATTGTATAGGTGCAGGTGGGTTTTTAAAAGTGTCTTCTTTGATGGGATGTTTTAAGAGTTCAGCTCTTTTTTAGCCTTTTGGCTCAGAATTACACAGACATCCTGCTAAAACTCTTAATTGTTGACAGGCCAAGTGATCACTACAAAGCCAGAAAAACGAGTATGTATCAGTCAAAATAAGTTGAGACTAGTTTGGGATTTTTACGGCTTTGGAACAACAAACAAGCTAAAATCGACAGTGATAAGCTGAAAGCTATCTGCTAACATAGCCATGGCTAGCCTGCAAACACTTAAAATAAATTCGCATATCAGTTTGCGTGCAATTGTCTGTAATTGCACAAAATCAATTTTGAACATCAACATCCCAGTGACTCGTTTTGTTAATGATTCTAATTTAAGTGCTTTCTTCTAAGCACAACTTAACAAGACAGTAGATTAAATCTAATTGTTAAGAAAAACAGATGACCAAATAATGGTTATTTGCTTAAATAATAACTGGCTTATGGAGCCAGTGACTTGTTATTACAGAGGCCTCACAAACTTTTCCATCTGCTACATGTTTTTTATGTCAAGTTTGCATGTGAAGTTTTGTCCTAGTTATTGCTAGAAGCCTAAATTTACAAATGTGTATGATCTTTATGCTGAAATGCGTCTACAAGTCACACATTTTGATAAAATGCTTTCACTATTGTGACTTTAAGTTGCTATTAAGCTGACAATATATAAAAAAAGTTATTTTCTCTAGTGTCACATTACCTGAGATCTCTCCGCACCGATGAAACATCTTGTCAGTTGATTTTATGCAATAATTCACAAGCATATTTGGAATATTTAATGTTGTACATTTGACATATTTTTTACATTCTGCTTCACTTTATTACACCATGATAAGTCTGAATGCATTTGCTAGGAAAGGTATTTATTAAGTTGCAGCAAAGAAAAGAATTGAGATCAGGGGGCTAAATGCAACTCAATTCTTCAGCACATGATGGAGGTAAAAGCCGTTTTGACGCCCACAGAACGATGCATGGACAGCCACATGATTAAGTGTTAAACAAATCCTACAGATTAATTTACATATTCTAGTAAAGGCACAAAAAAAGTAATGTTAAGAGCTTCACTGCCTTTTTAATGTGTCTGAGACACAATGTACCAAGCATGTCTGGCATATCTGTTGTTAAATAGGAATAAAACGGGGCCAGGAGGGGCTAATGAGAAACTCTGAGTTAATGAGAAGACGTGCTAATGTGTCAACGCTTGACTTGGGGAGAATCAAATCAGATCTAGAGGCCATGGGGGAAATTTCCCAGGAAGAAAAAGATGGCCATTCATTCTCTGACTGCATGTATCATTTTGCGTTTTTTCCCCTCCTTCCTCGAAGATGACCTACTTATGTGCTCAGACACCATTGCTGTATGAGCAACTATTACCCATATCCACACACACACACATCATCTTTAAACAAGGTGCACACACACCTATGCGTGTTCAATTATGGATTTGAAGTGTCTCATTACAGCCTCGGTTGTTATGCACCTTTTATGGGTTACTGCGGACACAACAAGGAAGTGTATCAACGAAGGAATTTGTAAGGAGGACAGACTGAGTTCCTCTCATGTCAGTGCTGCTGCTCTTCAACATCACAACAGAACACACTTGAAATTCCAGACATGGTGCTGTGCCCTTTGATATGTAAATGTGCACCTTCATTGCACTTGCAGCGATACTGAATGAAGGAACTTCACTTTTTTTTTTTTTTTTTCTCACCGATTGAACATGTTATGTTCCGAGGGAATTTGTTAATTCAGAGCAGGGGACTAATCAAGGCATCACAGCCACATAGGTACAGTATTACACTTCACATGCTTTAAAATAAGCCTTTACATCATCAGCTTCACATCTGTGAATACTGAACAATGGATAATGCTGCTGACAATACATACTGAGATATAAAAAAAAGAGCAAATCTGTTCTGAAATCTGTTCCTCACTTGATACTTGGGTCTCTTTCTGGTCCCTCCCCCACAGCTTGCTCCCTGCACAGTGTAAAGTGTAAGTTGCAGCTGTTTTTTTTTTCAGCTTGCTGGTTATTTTAGGGATTGGAGATGCAGGGTGGTGTGCATATTGAATAGGTTGTCAGTTTTAGGTGTTCATTTTAGTGCAACAATTCAGTTAAATACTCATCCGAAACCTCCGCTCACTCAGTACCGTGGGGTACGGTCTTCTGCCAAAACCCATGGGTGAACCTTGCCTTTCTCTTTGCAGAATCATTATCGCAGCAAAGCAAGTCATTAGCAGGCTGATATCATGTGTTTGTGTTGAATGCAGGTATTACCCAAAGAGGCTGAAGATTATTAAGGTAAATTAAAGAAAAAATACCACAAATGTTGGTTTATCTGTGATATGCAGAGGAGTCTTAAATCTATTTAACCGCTTTATTATATATTTTTAATACAATTTATGAATCACTTACACCCCCTCACATAAGTTGTCCTTTGAGGGTAAATCAAAGCCGAGCCAGCTATGCCTGGAAAACCACATACTTCTCAATGCTTTATGAAACGACATATATCTCCAAACAGTAAGATCAGGCCATGTTTGGATGCTAAACGCTCCTGATCCCACACGACAGCGCCCATTAATCAGTCCCTCCAGGTGTTCACGTTGTTGCGATCGCAACAATTAACGAAAATTCAACCAATCT